>VDFB02371231.1:0-31882 GCA_007258455.2 Sequoia sempervirens
AAGGGTGCTCATTCCATGGAAATGAAGCTTCTTGTAGAGAAAACAATGTTATGGCACCAACGACTTGATCACATTGGTGAAAAGAGTCTTAGAACCCTGAAGAATAAGAGCCTTGTTGAAGTCCTTGATGATTGTAATCACGAGTTTTACTTTTGCGAACATTGTGTTTATGGAAAACATCATGTTTCTTTTTACTCTAGTTCTTACAAGTCTTCTAGGGTTTTGGACTATGTTCATTCAGATGTGTTTGGTCCTATGAATGTTCCTTTGTTATCAAAATATGTATATTTTATTTCTTTCATAGATGATTACAATAGGACATTCATTTATTTTCTCAGAAGTAAAGTTGAATTCTTTAGTCAGTTTAAGGATTTTAAGGCCTTGCTAGAAAATTAGACTAGCAGAAAGATTAAGTGTTTGAGGCCTGACAATGGTGGTGAGTTTTGTTCTGCAAAGTTCACACAAGTTCTGTAAAGAGCATGGGATTGAGAAACGTAAGACATCTCCATACACTCCACAATAAAATGGATTTGCAAAGAGGATGAAAAGGATGATGATGGAGAGGGCTAGGAGTATGTTGAGTGATGCTAGCCTTGAGCAAAAGTTTTGGGTTGAAGTGATAGCCACTGCATGTTGTTTGATTAATAGATCCCCTACATCAATGTTTGTTGGAAAGACACCCATGGAGGTGTGGTCTGGTAAAAATCCTTTGATGAGATATCTTAGAGTATTTGGTCATGAAGCTTATGCCCATGTTCTAATTGAGAAGAGGTTAAAGTTGGAGAACAAGGCAGTTCAGTGTATCTTTATCGTTTATGGTGTCGGTGTGAAAGGGTACAAGCTTCGGGATCTAGAAGCTCATAAGGTTCTCTATAGAAGAAGTGTGATATTCAGAGAGATGAAACCTTCCATTGTTGATTTTAGCTAGAAAAAGAGGAGAAATAGAAGAAGGATCTGAACTACTCCAAAGAAAGATGAACTACGCACTCTTGTTGGACTTGATGATGAGGAAATATCAAGCAACTTTGAAAGTTCTAAAGAAGAAGAAGAACCTCAACCTCAACCTTTGAGGAGGTCTACACGAGATAGGTAACAAATGGAAAGGTTTGGTTATTCATTATTGGATTCTAGCTGCATTTTTTCTTTGATTGCTAACTTTGATGAACCTAGGACTGTTAGAGAGGCTATGGGTATGAGTGATGCAAATTCCTGGATGAAAGCCATGGATGAGGAGATGGTTGTATTAAAGAAAAACAAGACTTGGGATATGGTACCTTTGCTTGTTGGACACAAACCTATTGGTTGTAAATGGGTGCTCAAGAAAAAGTGTGGTCCTGATGGAAGTGTTGAGAAGCATAAGGCATGATTGGTCGCTAAGGGATTTTCACAAGTGGAGGGAGTTGATTATGGTGAGATATTCTTTCATATTGCAAAGCCAACATCTATCTAGTTCATGTTATCATTTAAACAATGTATGACTTAGAAGTGGAACAAATGGATGTGAAGACAACATTCCTTCATGGTTACTTGGAGGAAGAGATTTACATGTCACATGTATAACACTTCATTAAAAAAGGTAAAATAAATTTGGTTTACAAACTAAAGAAGTCTCTTTATGGTTTGAAACAGTCTTCTAGAATGTGGTACCAAAAGTTTGATACCTATGTGTTGTCATTGGGATTTTAGAGATCTAAATTTGATCATTGTGTGTATTATAAATATGATAATGTTTGCATTCTTATTATTGTTTTATATGTAGATGATATATTGTTTATTGAGAATGGTAAAAGTATGATTTCATATTTGAAGTTTTAGTTGTCAGCATAGTTTGAGATGAAAGACCTAGGTGCAACTAGGTACATTCTAGGAATGGAGATCACGAGAGACAAAGCTAACAAAAAGATTTGGTTAAGCCAGAGCAAGTATGTGAACTCAGTGTTGGAGAGATTCAACATGGCAGATTGCAAACAATTAGTTGTTCTTGTGATGCAGGGGACGAAGCTTTCTATGAATGATTGTCCAAAATCTCCTACTGAGATGGAGGACATGACCAAAGTATCATATATGAGTGTTGTTGGCAGTTTGATGTATGCTATAGTGTGTAGGAGACTAGACATTTCCCAAGTAGTGGGATTCCTTAGTAATTTTATGGCTAATTTTGGACGAATACATTGGGATGCAGTTAAGAGAGTGCTCTGATATTTTTGGGGTACTTCCTAGTATGCTTTGTGTTTTCATAGTCATCCTATTGGACCTTAGCATTCTGTGAGTATTTGTGGATACACGGATTTAGATTGAGCAGGTGTTTTACATCTCATCCCTAAATTACTATTTACTTTTCACTTTAACTTGAATGCAATGTGAATTTATGTGACTATGAAGATTGACAAGTTGAATGTTTAGATAAAATATATGCAATGCAATGGTTTAATGTATTGAATGTAAATAATGATGTATATGTAATGAAATGGATGCAATATAAATAAAATGACTAACTACATGTTTCGTTGTCCAAGTGGCTATACATGATTGGATTTCACGCCTCCAATGGATGAGGGGGAGTATCACCTAAGAGAAGAAAATGGACAAGAGCTGAATAGTAAAGCCATTTGAGTTCGTTGAATTGTGCTTAGGTTGGGTTTGGATGTTGTCATAATCAAGTAAGTTATTATTAAGTTATAACGTTATATATATATATATAGGAAATGAGTATTATGCACACCGACTATCGATTACTACTAAGTTTTGTATATACATGCTCATTTAGTAGTACGTATAAATATATACGTGCGTATGTACCTATGCATATACTATGTATATATATTTGTATTTAAATGATTGAACCATATAACCATGATGCATACATGCATACCAAGATATACACACTATTGCTTTCTTAGTTGAATATCACTAATACAATATCAATTCTAAATCCACCTGATGATAATATCAAGTGTGTGTATATGTGCATATACTATGTATATATATTTGTATTTAAATTATTGAACCATATAACCATGATGCATGCATGCATACCAAGATATACACACTATCGCTTTCTTAGTTGAATATCACTAATGCAATATCAATTCTAAATCCACCTGACGATAATATCAAGTGTGTGTATAATATACACGCGATCTCAGTGGTTAAAAGTAATGATAGTGATATTCAGCGCGATAATATCATTATCACATGTAATACATCATCAATTATCAAGAAAAATGATAAATGTTATGGTTTCAATTCATGTTTTCTTGTTTGGGTTTTAAGTAATCTCGAGTCTAAATGACCTTAGAGGTTGTTGTTGTAATGGAGTAGTGAACTTGCGTATTGTTAAAAATTGAACATTTGGTAGTTGGTTTTGCAGCCTTCCTCTAGGGGTACAGGTGAGGATTCGCCGTTCGATAGAACATGCAATAATAATACATAATTACTCGCCATAAATGCGTACCATTATATATTTATATGTACCACTAAATGAGCATGTATATACACGATCCGGTAGTAATCGATAGTTGGTGTGCATAATACTCATTTCGTATAAATATACACACTTGATATTATCGTCAGGTGGATTTAGAATTGATATTGTATTAGTGATATTCAACTAAGAAAGCGATAGTGTGTATATATTGGTATGCATACATGCATCATGGTTATATGGTTCAATCATTTAAATACAAATATATATACTATATATACACACTTGATATTATTGTCAGGTGGATTTAGAATTGATATTGTATTAGCGATATTCAACTAAGAAAGTCATAGTGTGTATATCTTGGTATGCATGTATGCATCATGGTTATATGGTTCAATCATTTAAATAGAAATATATATACATAGTATATGCATAGATGCGTACACACGTATATATTTATACGTACTACTAAATGAGCATGTATATACATGACTTAGTAGTAATCGATAGTCGGTGTGCATAATACTCATTTCCTATAAATATATATGTATGTATATATTTATGAACATATAAGAATATTATATATAGATATAATAAATAATATTGTAAGTATAAATCAATTATTTTAATATTCAAAGAGGCAATTAAAATTAATTAAGTTGACAAGTTGTGAGGCTTAAAAATCCAAGTTAATAGGCCAATATAAAGGGCCAAAAAATAAACTATTATGAAACATGTTTAAAATGCAATTATTTGGCAAGGTAGTTGGCCACTAATTGGCCAAAATTAAAGCTCATTCAATGCTTGAAACAACTTGTAAATTTTGCATAAAAATAGAGTTCTTAATGGTCATAAAATGGGGTGCAAGACTTGGTAAAAATGTTGCAAATAATAACCATTTTAATATGTTGTTATATAACAACATGCACATGAGAATATTATCCCTCACGTGCCTTTAAAAAGGCAGATATATCTGCTAGTATAAAGGGAGTTTGAACTTTGAACGGCTATAATGTGGCATACTATGTTCAACCTTTTAAGCATGGAAAATGACTTTGAATAAGTAAACAAAGTTAGTGGAAGTTGCAACAAACTTAAGTCAGATTTGAAGGAAGTTTTCAACACCTTATTGAGGGAACATTTTATTTGATCCACTCATGCTATTTTCCAGCCATTTAGTGGCAAAAACTTTCTATTTAATTGGACTCAATATGAGTCAATATAAGGCAGAGTTCAACGTGGGTTTTGGAGCACACTGTGAAAGTTTATTTTTATTCTTTAATTTGCAACTAACTTGGCATGGAGAAGTAGCCATAAAGTCATTTTAATCTGATCTTTTAATGTTCTTAAACTATTTTGCATTATGGTTAGTTAGTAGTAGATAGTTATTGGTTTATGTAGGGTTTATTACTGCATTAGTGAATGGTCATTAATTTATGATAGTGGAGAGAAAGGTAGTTGAATCTCTTGCCTATAAATATAAGAGTTTTGCATTATAAAAGGGTTGTTTATCAAGAAGAAAAATTGTGTCAAAATTACTCTTAAGTTTATACAGTCTGAAATCAATCTAGTTTGAGTTGCAAACAGTGTTTTTAGAAGTTTGAAGATCATTCTTCAAGCAATGAAGTTGAGCAAGAAAGGGAGAATAGAGTTTGGAAGCTAGAGTTGCAAGGAAGAGTTGGTAGCAAATCAAAGTAGAAATAAAATGCATGTTCATACATTATTAAACTATTTCTATTCTTGTTTTGTTTGAAAATGAAAAGAAAGAGAAACAAATGAATGGCTTGAGAATGAATACGTTAAGTTCAGGAATAAGAGGTGAATGTTAATTATCTTGTTAATGTTAGATTTGAAACTGTATATGTGGTATGGTACTATTATGTATTATAAATGTAATCTAAAAGCTTATGAGAAGGAAATTAGTAATATGGCTTATATACTAACATAAAAGTACTTATATAATGCAAATATTTAAGAATGTTGATTAGAAGGTCATAGTATGTTGTGTTACTTGAATGTAACCTTACAGGGTTTAAAGCACATGTGACAAATGCTCACTAACTGGTTATTATCATATATTAGAAAACTCCATTAACTTTAGTGTTGATTTGAACCCAACCTTATAACTAGTTTTTGGGAGTCTTATTTCTTGTTTAAAGGGGAAGTAAACCCTTTCGTTTATTTGAACTTTTTTACTTTTATGTACATGTGTGACACAATGTCAATGTGTTGATGACCATAGGTAGGTCAAGATGATGGCATAAGATTCATCTCTAAATGTTTAAATAACCTAAGAATAGGTAAATGGAAAACCATATGAGTTTGTATGGACTTGTTTAAAAGGAAGTTGCCTACCCTAAATGTTGCTAGAATCATAACAAGGAAGAATTACGTTGTCTATGAAGTTAATACTATTTTGTTATGTGATCACTTTAGTGGGTATGTTTACTAATTAAAAACCTTATGACCGTAGAACCAGTTGGTCTATACTTGGTCAAACCTTAGGTAAGATAAGTCTCCAAGTTGAGTAGGGTGGATGAAAAAATGAGAGGCTCCAAGTAAGTAGCGATTGTATTTAATAAAAATAACTTTGGCCAAAGTGGGTGCATTAGTCACTGCATGCACTTGTCGGTTCATTGTGCACCAGATACTTAACGCAATTAGAGTTGTCTTTTATAGATGGAAGGTCTCCATAGTCGATAGACGATTAGTTAAGTAGGGCACAATATCAGAGTTCAAATGGCTATTATTAGAGGGTTCTTAACCATTCCCTTCATTGAAGGGCAAGGCCACTTCCAATTAGGAAGGTGTGCGAGACACAGCTGAAGTCCATGGTTGGAGGTAAAGCACTTGTGTGATGCTCTCCCTCTTGTAGATGACTTGTCGAGTCTTGGGAGATGAAAAGAAAGAAAGAAAGTATCTAGATATGGATCTTCAACCTTGTTCCTTATTTATTTATGATGTGTATATATTTAAAATTAATTATGTCGAAAATGATGAAAAGAAAAGTAATTTGCAATTTCTAGTTTGAAATACTGAAATAGAATTAATATGCTCCACTCATGTTTTTAGCTATGCACATGTATCTTTTATTTATTGAAGAATTTTTTATGTCCTAATTTTAAGGAATGGTTACTTTTTATGTTATGGTTATAATCCATGTAAGTTCCTTGTTATAAGTTTGTGGTCATTACATGTGGTATCAGAGCTACCAGGTTCCACACTTTGGACCTATGAGCTCACTACGTAGCTATAACTTCCAATATCAAATGAATAATGTTTGGACATATGTATATATATGTACCAAAATGGTGAGATTGAAAATGAATGCCAAGAAATCTATAGTTGGAAACATGAAATATCTTAAAGCTAAAAGGGAGCACCAGGATCTAACTAAAACTATAGAAGGAACCAACCATGATGGGGAAATCTGGCTTAGGGATGAGGAAAGTCTCAGCAATTCCATGAAACAAATTAGTTGTGAAAAGGAGTTGAAAGAAGAAACTGAGGTCGCAGCTTGCTATGCCCCAATCGAGTCAAATGAACCCTCTCTGTCTAGATATTTTCCAAGAAAGTGTAGTGTTAACACTCCTTCAAACAAACCCAAAGGGGTGGGAGAGCACCTGTGAGTGTGTCCTCTTGAAATTGTAGTAATTAGCTTTGAAAGTGGATTTGAGGGGTACACCCCTCTTGACCTCAATAAATAGTTGCATAATGTTAAGCCCTATTATAAATAAGAATATGTAAATCCATATTTTCTATAATAAAGGAATGTTGAAAAATCTATGTGTCAAATCTCTTCTTTTTAATTTTTGAATATGAGAATGTGAGAAAGAAAAATCACTTGATTGTGTATTAAATGACACAATAGATGGAAAGTTAATGAAAACATTTATAGTGGAACCTACAGGTCTAAGTAGGACATGAAAATGGTATATACTAAAAATAACCAAGATAAAAGCCATGAAGTGGGTCAACCGTCTGGAACTTCAGAGGGTAAATTGGATCAAATCCTCACATTGTGACATGAAACCAGGGAGAGGATTCACACTCTTGAAGAGGAAGTAAGAGGAATACCTAAAAAGGAACCCTCTATGGAAGACAAGAATGAACATAATCATTGTGACTGACGAATTAGTATGGGCTGACTACACTTGATCCATGAGGATATGAAGTATACTCACACCACTAAACATCAATCCAATAGAGATCATTCAAATAAACACTAAACTAGGAATCCATTGAAAACTTAACATGTTAAACTATGAAAGCTTTAAAACACCTATTCTAATCCATTGAAACTTATTCTATTGGGGAAGTGGTGTCGCGTTGATGTGAAATGATGACCCTTTCCCAATCCCTTAGATCATTAGCTTGTTTCAATCAGTTTTATTGAAGAAAACTAATGAAACCATTGTGAGATGTTTGATGAAACATGATTTGAATGCTAAAATAACATGATGCACACTATTTAATCATGATTTATGCTAAGATAATTGACATGGATGTATGTAAAGGTAATCTAAATGGATTTAAAGCTAAAAATATTGAAACCCTAATTACCAAATAAGCTATATGAATGCATCTATGTTACCATGGAAGCCATTAATGGAAGCTAAGCTAATTAATGCAAGTAATTAAGCTCAAATGATACTAAAAAAATGCTAAATATGAGTGTGAGTGTGAGTGATTTCAACAACATGAGTTTTCTCTGAAAAATATGGATCCATTTGTCTCCAAATAGTGATCTATTTATAGGAGAGCAAATGAGAAATGGAGGGTTAAGATCAAAAAGGTTAATCAATGGTCAAGGATGGAGGAAGTTGGAGGCATGGATCATGGATTTTTATCAAGGGATGAGAATCAACGATGAGATTTAATCAAGGGTTCACCTTTATCTAAACAAACACACTTTTAACTTGCACAAGAAGTCAAGTAAGTTTGTTCTAGAAAAATGAATATTCCCCTTTTTCAAATGAGTGAGGAGAGAGAATATTCTTTGGAATATTCTCATGGGTGAGGGAAAATAGATATTTAGCAAATTAAAACAAAGTTCTAATGTACAAAAGGGGAAGGAATATTCCATGGTAATATCCCCTTTTTGGAGGAATGTGCAGAGGAATATTCCCTTGCAAGTGGGGGGAAGTAGATTAATTAGTAATTGATAATTTAAACAATGTTAATTATGCGATTTTAGAAGAATTAGATGATATTCATTAAATAAAGTGATTTAATGAAAGGGGAAAAGTGAAATGACATTTAATTAAATAACTTAGGGTTATTTAATTTGAATACAAGAAAAGATTTAAGGATTTAAATTAAATAAGTGAGTGTATTTGGTACGTGGGATAAATAATTAGCATAGAAAAGAGGTTGAGAGGAAATGCAAACTAATTAGATTATTGAATTAATGTGAAAGCGGCGGTATGCGAAACTACCGAGGTGGCGGCAAGGCCTGCGTAGGCGTGAGGATTTGTCCGCGTTAAAATAAGCGTCGCACTGGTTGTCATCCTCGGTAAGCCCATTTGAATATTTAGCCGAAGTATGAGTATTGCGTAGTAATTTCTTATTAACTATAAGTAGTTATAGTGTTTAAATAGTAATGCAATGGCGTACTCCCATAATGCACTTGATGTTAGCAGCGTTTAAGCGGGTTGGTGGGTGGCATTCTTTGTTGTCGAACCCGGCCTCCTCGGGGCTGGGTGGCAGCCTTTATGACGGCATTAACTAAATTAAATGGCGGCGATTTACTAAGAAAATGCAAATACTGTCGCAGTTGTAATGGCTACCATTATTAAGTGATAGGGAATATTTAATGATTCAACTACATTTGCCTCTACAAATGAAGAATCTGCTTTTGTTCTCTCTCTGCACAATTTGTGAAGCAAGTTTGATCGACTCAGGGGATCAACAAAGCAGAAGGCATAGGCAGGCAATATCATCCCTAAAGATATTCATGTATGCATTCAGTTTTTGGAAAATTTGTCAAATCTCTATGTGTTGTTTTGGTCTGTCAAGCTTTTTGATAGTTTGTTGAAATTGAATAGATCATTAGTCTTGTAGATATTGTTCATTGTGAAATCGAAGTTGTTTCCAAAGGAATTATCAACATGGTTTTTGTTGCAAAATGCATGGTAGTGTCAATGCCCTTTGTAATGTATCTACTTTCTAAATTTGTCAGCCAAAGGCATTTCTCTTTCCAAATTCGTTATACAATGGATATCTTTCGATTGCAGATTTCTTCTTTTTACTGCCTTTATTCCATTTTTTTTGTCTCTTCTGCGGTTCCCCGAAACCATGGCATTACTGTTGATTTCTGGCACGCTTAGGAAGATTTATTACTTCATTGCTGTACAAATGCGGATTTTAAGTCGATTGTTACTGGTAGGGTGAAGCAGGTCAAAACACATCCGGTGATTTCTCCTTCCTTGTCAGCAAATGGTTGCGAGATCTGCACTTGGGTCTTTGCGGCGGTGGGGATCTTGACTAGATTATAAAATTATGTTCTTTATATTTCTATTTCTTGCAATGGTTGTCTCAGCAGTATCCTGCATTTTCAATTTGATAGGAACTAGAGATCAAGGATTTTCAAGGATGTTCTCTACACAATTTGTGGTAATAAGTTTTATCGGAGGATTTTCAAGGACGTTCATGCTTAAGTATTATCAGAGGATTTTCAAGGACATTTCTTTTGAATCAGGAGCATTTGGGTTTTATGGTAATATAAGCTTTTAGCTTTGTCACATCACATTTTCTAATGTTCTTATTGAAAGTTTTTGTACTCTATGATACCCAAAAGATTAAAACAAAAATAAATCGTATTGGATTGTATGTGATATTTGGTTTTCTTCGAAAGCTCAAACACTTTAAATATGACAGCTACCATTCCCATCTGTATCATGCAGCTTCTACAACCCAAAAAATAATAAAATGTAAATATTCTCAAATTCAAATCTTTTTCGTGAAAAGTGGAAGCAATTGTCTTTTGGGATGAGCATTTCAAGTGTATTGTTTGTGAAGGATTTCATGTTTATTTCCTTTTCCTCTGAGCCATTAACGAAATGCTCTACCCTCCTTCAGTTTTTCCGCCTCCTTCTTCTTGTTGCCCCATGATTTCAACGCAGTTAACTTCCTTCTCTCCATCTTATTCACACTTAATAAAATATTTATTATTTTGTAACAATATTTTATGGTGCAGCAAGTTCTATATAATCATATTTGAATGTGCAGCAAGTTGTATACCTATATTTGATATTCCAAATGTGAATAATAATTTAACACTTCCTTCCAGTTAGTAATATGCAACATATTTGTTTAAATTAAAAGTCATGCTCCAATGTTTTGTTTTATTTTATTTTAATTAAAATTTGTTTGGCTGACATATTGACCACAATTTTATAAATATATGTTTAAAAACACAGTTAAATTTTAATTTAAGAAATATAAAAAATTTATTTCAATTTTGTATATTTAAGTAACCTATATTGGACATGCTGCTGCACATTGCAGATTTGAGAAAAAAGCAAAGACAACTACTTGGTGGAAGATTTGGTCCTCTGACTGACATTATGGGTTGAGAGAAATTGTCGGAATGGGAGTTTTCAAGGTGGTTGCCGAATCAAATTCGGGTCTTGGGGCCTCACGAGTAGATGTCAAAATGGCGAGGTTGCTAAGGAAACCTGATGAGTCAGCGGCTGCATTTTGGGTGAAGGGTGCATCGCTCCCTATCACGGTGGCTCTTCAAAAATTCTTTATCACAATGCCGAGAATCAAGATGGGAAGCCCTTAATGAATTTGGTTGTTAGAGCTTTCATCTTCATAGCTAATGATTGGCATATAACGTATTGAAAGAGCATATGTAAAGTGGGAAAGGTTGGATCCGCAGTTAAAGGAAAAAAAAGATAAATCCCTCTAGGCTAGCTATTTCGACGTGACTCTCACTTCCACAGAAAGTGTAAATGTAATCTTAGATGGTCTTGTTTTAAGTTTGGGATCATTTTCATTGCGGTACGCGTGCTATCTTTTCATTTTGTTGGCTCTTATTGTGATTACCGCGCAGTCTGCCAGGCTGTGGAAATTATTAGTGTTTAACTATTGAACATCAAAATTTAAAAATATAAATCCTTTTTTTAGAAAAGAACAGAATTAGGTTTAAAAACAGATACTTAATGCAGTGTTAAACCTATAATTTCTTACAAAGTAAGAAAAAATGTGAAAAAGATATGACTTCAATGAATTAACATAAAAGCATTTTATATTTAAATTTTCCCATGTGGATGCAAATTATGTGCTTGCTATGTGGCTTCCTTTTATATAAAAAATATCATTGGACATTCCCTATAATATAAAACATATTAAATTTACTTGGAGTGAAATCTCCAAAATTATTTTTCACAGTTCTTTTAAAATTCATTAGGAGATTGCTAGGGGAGAGAGGCCCATAATGGAGTGGGGTTCAATAGTGGGGATAGAAGTAGTCCTCTGCGGGCCCCATAGTGGAGCACCTTAAGATCCAATTCCAAAACACTTTTTATCCATAAAGTACACAAATTGACAAATCATGTGATGCCACATCAGTGCACCAATAAAACATGACTTAGTGCACCATTATTGGTCTCTCTCTTTTTTGGCCCTTTTTGGATACATCAACAAAAAGCATGTTGATGTGGCATTATATTTGATGATGTGACCCTAAAACGAAATATAGAATCACGTGAGTTGTCAAATAAACTGTTGTACAAAATTGGGAGTGATTTGAAATTTCCACATAGGATTTTGAGAAACACAAAGTTAGGGTGCTCCACTATGGGCCCCTCTCCCCTATTCTCGGGAGTCATTTAATTGTTGACAACAGTCATTTTGAAAAGATAAAATAATTATGTTAATTTTTAAATATGGGATGAATTGAATATTATAAAAATATAATATATTTGAATATTATTTAATAAAATTTAATATTTTTAATATCACTATTTGATATATTTTAATATTTTTAATATATTTTTTAAAAAAATTAAAATATTTTCATAATATAATCTAATTATATAATATATAAAAATAATACAATATAACAATATTTTAAATTTATAAATTAGTTGTTAGTACTATTAAATTAGATATTAATATTAGATTTATTTTACTTGATCGTGTAGGGATTGTAGTCATTTTCACAAAGTTATATATTTTATAAACAATTTTTTTTTAACAATTTAATAAAATTTAATTAAATTTAACTATATCTATGGTATAGTGTATAGATTTGCTATATCTCTCAAATATCAACATACATAAATTTGAAAAAATATTTTAAATTATATAATTTCAAAACAAAATAAATGATTTCATAGTAGAATATTTTTATTAAAGATAAAATCTAACCCCAACACTAACACTAATTATAACTTTTAGTCTAACCCCAACCCTAAAACTAACACTAAATAACCCCAAACATAACTCTAATTATAATAATATTTTAAAATTACAAATTAATTGTTAGTTATTAAGTTTTTTGTGTAAAAGAATATTAATACTATTAAATTAGATATTAATGTTAGATTTATTTTACTTGGTGTTGTAGGGTTTGAAATAGGGTTATGATCAAGGTCAGGTGTAAGATTCAATTAGGCTTAAGATTCAATTAGAATTAAATTTAAGTTAGGATTATAGTTAGGGTTCAATTAGTGTAAGGTTAGTGTTAGGGTTAGGATCGAATTAGGGTTAGGATTAAAATAGTGTTTAGAGTTAGGATTAGAGTTCAATTAGGGTTAGGGTTAAATTAGGGTTAGATTTTAATTCTAATTATGTTTAGAGTCTAATTATGGATAGTGTTCAATTAGGTTTAGTATTAGGGTTAAATTATAGATCTATTTGGTTAGGATTTAATAAGGGTCAGGTTTATTGTTGGTGTTTAATTAGGGTTAAGGTACAACTAGGGTTAAGATTTAATTAGGGTTAGGGTTCGGATTCTATGATAAAACTTACAGTTAAGGTTATAGTTAGGGTTCAAATAGGGTTACAATCAAAGTTAGGTTTAGTATTCAATTAAAGGGTTAGGATCCAATTAGAGTTAAGGTTATAGTGATAGTTTAATTAGTGTAAGGGTTAATGTTAG
This sequence comes from Sequoia sempervirens, assembly GCA_007258455.2. Lineage (NCBI taxonomy): Eukaryota > Viridiplantae > Streptophyta > Pinopsida > Cupressales > Cupressaceae > Sequoia > Sequoia sempervirens. The sequence goes on from VDFB02371231.1 coordinate 13,539, forward strand.
GGTTAGGATTAAATCAATGTTAAAATTTAGGGTTAGAGTTCAATTAGGCTTAGGATTAGGGTCCAATTAAGGTTATAATTTAATTAGGATTATGGTTAGAATCTAATTAGGGTTAGGACTATAGTTAGGGTTAGGGTTAGGGTATAATTACACTTAGAGTCCTTAGGTTTAGGGTTAGGGTATAATTATTGTTAGAATTTAATTAGGATTAGGATTGGAGTTCAATTAGGGTTAGAGTTAGGATTGTGTTTAAGATACAATTAGGGTTACAATTCAATCTAGGTTCAATTAGGGTTAGGGTACAAAGAGGGTTAGAATTTAATTAGGGTTCCTATAAATTAGCATTCAATTAGGGTTAGGCATCAATTAGGGCTAAGATGAGGGTTTAATTAGTATTATGATTTTATGATAAAGGTTGGGGTTAGGGTTACAATTGGAGTTCAAGTAGGGTTATAATTAGAGTTAGGTTTAGTATTCAATTAAAGGATTGAGATTAGGGATCAATTAGGGTTAAGATTCAATTAGAATTAGGGTTATAGTTAGGATTCAATCACCATAAGGGTTAGTGTTAGGGTTAGGATTAAAATAGTGTTCAAAGTTAGGGTTAGAATTCAATTAGGACTAGGGCTAGGGTTAAGGTTAAATTAGGGTTAGAGTAATTAGGAATATTTTTAGAGTCCAATTATGGTTAGTGTTTAATTAGGGTTAGGGTTAGAGTTTAATAAGTGTTTATTTTGTGTTAGGGTTTACTAAGGATTAAGTTTATGATTAGGGTTCAATCAAGGTTCAATCAAAGTTAGGGTATAATTAGGGAAACAATTCAATTCTAGGTTTAGGATATATTAGTGTTGAAATATAGTTAGGCATCACTTATACTTATGATTAGGAGTACAATTTAATTAGGGTTAAAGATAGGGTTAGGACTAGAGTTCAATTGGGGTTATGGTTAGGATTGGGCTTAGAGTTAAGGTTAGGGTTAATATTCAATAAGGATTAGGGTTAGGGTTCAATTAGGGTTAAGGATAAATGACGATTATAGTTAGGGTTAGGGTTAGGGTTTAATCAAGGTTACAGTTCTATATCTAATTGTAACACAAATCCTAATATTAACCTTAAATATAACCCTAACCCTAACCAATCCCTACACAATCCATACACTAACCACAACCCTAATGCAAATGCTAACACCAATCTTAATCCTAATTATATCTCCAACCCTAATCCTAACCATAACCTAAATCCTAATAGTAACACTAACCCCACCCTAATCCTAATTATATCTCTAAACCTAACTCTAACCTTAATATTAACTCTAACCCCAACCCTAATCCTAATTCTATCTCTAACCCTAACCCTAACTCTCTCCTTAATCTTAACTCTAACCCTAACTCTAACCCTAAACTTAACACTAATTCTATATTTAAACCTAACACTAACCCTATCCTTAATATTCACCCTAACTCTAACCCCGAACTTAACACTAATTCTATCTTTAACCCTAAATGTAAGCCTAATCTTACTCCTAATGCTAATCCTAACCCTAACCCCTAATTTATAAAATTAACCCTAACCTTAACCCTAACCGTTATCTTTAACCTTAACACTAACCCCAATACTCACTCTAATTCTATCTCTAACCCTAACCATAATCGTAACCCTATCCTTAATCCTAATATTATCTCTAATCCTAACCCTAACCCTAACCCTAATAATTTTGTCTTTCATGTCGCATTGCGAATGCGACTAGCATATATATATTATTTTAATACTATATATAAAATACGTCGAAGGATATCCTTCTCGAGGTGTCTATTTTTAATAATTTTCTCACTTAAAAGTGCAATAGATGCCTCACGAAGGATATCTCTCGGTGTATTTTATATATATTATTAAAATAATATATATATGTGCTAGTTAATTAAATAGCTAGGCTAATTTAATTAATTAAGCGAAAAGAGGATGGGTTTGAGGATGAAATGGTGTTAGGATACCCGATTCAAGTGCATGATACCATTTAGGACATTTTTAAGTGTCTACAATCATAACTACAATGATGAAGGTGAATGAAGTGAAAACCACTTTGGTTCTAGGTCTAATGGAGCCAAGAGGGATCAATTGGCTAAAGAATTGTCAAGTGACATGAATGAGGTTTCACCCCAAATATTTGATGGAATGGTAAGTGGGCATGCTGCTAAGACAGCTTACCAAGATGGAAAATATTTTGAAATCCACAATTACTTAGAGGAAACCAAAGTGGTTTGGGGAGCATATCAACTGGTTGATTAAGCATCCACATGGTGGGTGAATAAGAAGATTGATTTGGGTCTAAGTTCCTTAAGGCTAACTTGGAATGAGTTTGTCACTATCTTTAGACAAAGGTGGTTCCTAGCTGTATTTTGTCCAAAAGCTTATGGATTTTTAGAGTCTTAGGCAAGGGGAGTCAATTGTAAATGAGTACTGGAAAAAATTCACCCACCTTTTGAAGTACGTCCCATAATATGAAAAGGATGAAAGGTTTAGGATTAGAAAGCTTATAATGGGACTAAATGCTTAAATTGGTGGAGAAGTGGATTTTCACGATCCTACTACTATGGAATAGGTTTATGAAAAAGCCATCAAATAAGAGCAAAGGTTAAATTCCATGACCACTCACAAGGAGAAAAACAAGAAAAAATTTCATTGGTCCCAATCCTTGTAACCATTCAAGAGAAGAAATGATAGACAGGACTATAATAGGAAGGGTGATAGGGATTCTCATGGGAAACAAAATGAGTCTAGAAAGGATAGGAGAAACAATAATGGAAATAACAACAAAAGAAATGAGGATAGCTTTGGAAAGCTTGCTAAAAAGCGAGGTCCTCTGGGAGGATGTTATTCATGTGGTAGAGACCATTATGCTAGCAATTGTCTAAATAAAGCCCAAGGTTCGTAGCCATGAGGGAACCCTTTGCCATCCCAATAAGCTATATTTCAGCAAAGGATTCACACAACCCTAGATAACCATCAATCGAAATATTAGGTCATGCCTATTAAGACACTAGGTAAGTTGTTCAATGTACCCATTTCAGTTTTAATTAATATTGGTGCAACATAATGCTTTGTTTCCCCTAAATTGCTAAATAAAATATCTAGAAAGGGAAGATATATCAAAAAATCATGGTATATAGAATATTCCAATCAGTCACAAGCTAAGGTAGAGTAGTGCCTATTTGAGGCCAAGGTTGATTTGCCAAGTTTTTCAATAGAAATCAACCTATATGTAGCTCCTTTAGGCTCCTACAGTGTCATCTTAGGAATCAATTAGTTATGGAGGCATATGGCAAAGTGGATTGCTTCACTAAAATATTAGAATGCCTTGATGACTTAGGAAATAAAGTTTTCCTACAAGGAACAACTAGAGAAGTCAAGATAAGACAGATATCCACTATGCAAATGGAGAGAGCCAAGCAGAGAGGATGCTAACTTTTTGTAGTTAGGATGGATGAAATAGAAGAACCATAAAGCAATAATGAGTTCACCTTCCAAGATGACCTATTATTTTATGAGTCTTAGAAACTTATAGGAGAAGAAGGTGGAGAGCCCATGGATCAAGGGAGGTAATATTTGGAGAAGTATCCCTTTCTCTAGAATTTTTCAGGATGTGTTTCTAGATGAATTGCCTAGATTGCCACCAAAAAGGGCTTTTGATTTTTCAATTGATATCATATCAAGATCAAAGTCGATATCCAAGGCCCCTTATCGGATGAAAACAATGGAATTAATGGAGCTAAAGGCTTAGTTGCAAGAGTTGTTAGAGAAGGGCTTGATAAGACCCATTGCATCACCTTGGGGAGCACCAGTGATCTTCTTTAAGAAGAAAGATGGTACATTACAATTATACATAGATTATCGTATGCTCAACAAGGAAACAATAAAAAATAAGTACTCGTTTCCACATTAGAAGATCTATTTAATCAAATGAATGGAGCAACAATATTTTCAAAGATTAATCTTTGTGGTCAGGGTATCATCAATTGAGGCTCGAGGATGATGATATCCACAAAATGGCTTTCAGAACTAGATATGAGCACTACGAGTTCACAATTTTGTCGTTTGGATTGACGAATGCACCTACAACATTCATGAACTTGATGAACAATGTATTTAGAGATTGTTTGGATAATCTTGTTCTTGTCTTCCTCAATGATATATTGATATATTCTAAGAATGAGGAAGAGCACTATCAACATTTATAATTTTTATTGCAACATCTAAGGGAGCACAAGTTGTATGGAAAGTTGTCTAAGTGCAAGTTTTTTCATAAGGAAGTGCAATATTTAGGTCATATAATCTCAAAAAAAGGAATTACAGTGGACCCTGCAAAGATCAAAGTTGTCTCAGAATGGTTGACACTAAAAAATGTGAATGAAGTTCGTAGTTTCATGGGACAGGTTGGATAATACCAAAAATTTGTAGTCAATTTCTCAAGAATTGCCTATCCCATCACTTCTTTGCAAAGAAATGGCAAGAAGTTTGAATGGTCAAAAAAATGTCAAAAAGCATTTGATCTATTAAAGGAGAAGTTGACTACGACACCAATTTTGAAAGTGCCTCACCCAGAAAGGTAGTTTGTAGTCATTATTGATGCCTTAGGAGAAGGAATAGGTGGAGTGCTTATGCAAGATGGTTAGTTCATAGATTATGAGTCTAGGAAGCTTAAAAAATATGAGCAAAATTATGCACCCCATGATCTTGAGCTTGCAACCATAGTTCATACATTACAAATGTGGTGACATTATCTATTGGGGAAGAATTTTGAGTTAAGGTCAAACCATCGAGGTCTTAAGTATCTATTTACCCAACCCCATGTAAGTGCTTGACAAAGGAGGTGGTTGGAGTTGATATCATATTATGAATTTGAGATAAGTTACATCAAAGGCAACGAGAATTGGGTTTCATATTCCCTAAGTTGAAGGAGACATATCTCCTCAATGATCTTCGTGTAAACCAACTTCAAGAGTCAAGTAATACAAAATTCCAAGGGAGAAGAATATTATGAGCAAATAAAATAAGCTCTAATGGACAACCCCAAGGATCCAAGGTATGATGGGTTTCTTTTTGAGTTAGATGGATTACTGAGATTTAAGGGAAGAATGTATGTTCCAAATGTAGGAGAACTAAGGAACATGGTATGGAAAGAGGTTTATTTCACACCCTATTCGAGAAATTCGAGAGTGACTAAGTTGTTGGTTGATGTTAAGCCACTGTATTTCTGGAAAGGGATGAAGAGGGATGCTGCAAGGTTTGTAGTAGAGTGTGTAGAATACCAAAGGGTGAAGGCAGAGCATCATCACCTAACAAGACTATTATACCCTCACGAGATCCCCAAATGGAAATGGAAAGTCATTAGTGTGGACTTTGTTCAAGGTCTCCCTCTATCTAGGAACATGCATAATGAAATTTTGGTAGTGGTAGATTGAATTACCAAGGTAGCCCGTTTCATACCAAGGAATCTTACTGATAGAGCACCTATCATTGCCTAGAAATTCATGCAAGAATTTTTTAGATTGCATGGTGTGCCAAAGAAAATTATTTTAGAAAGATATACACATATGACTTAGAGGTTTTGTAAAATGTTGTTTACCTCACTGGGAACTTAGTTGAACATAAGTTCAGTGTATCATCTGGAGATAGATGGTCAAACGGAGAGAGTGAACCAAGTGTTAGAGGATCTACTGAGAGTGTATTCCATGGATCAACAATACAAGTGGGAAAATTATCTTTCACTTATAGAATTTTCATATAATGACTCTTATCATTTCACTATTAAGATGGCTCCATTTGAAGCATTGTATGAAAGAAAGTATCAAAATCCTATAAGCTAGGATAAGCTAGAAGATAGGATTCGCCTTGGATCAAAAATGATTTTGGAAATGGAGGAACAGGTTAGTTTGATCAAGAAAAGGCTAACAAAATCCAATGATAAAAAAGGAGTTATGTTGATGCCAAACATGTACCCAAACATTTCTCAGTAGGAGAAAAAAATTTGTTGAGAGATAAACCTCAAAAGAGTGCAATCAAGTTTGGGAAGTCTTCTAAGTTATCCCCCATGCTATGTAGTGTTGGTAACACAAGGGCAGACAACTGAGAGGTTGGGGTGAATCAGTTGTCACCAAATTCAAACTTATTCAACTTATTTACCTTATTCTTAGATATGAACATTAATCATGAAAGCATAAATGAACAACACATCAAAATCACACATAACACCAAGATTTTTATGTGGAAACCCTGTTAGGGGAAAAACCACGGTGGAGGTTAGTCCACAAGATTATACCCTATTAAAAGTATAAGAGAATATAAATGGGGAATGTGCATGCATTAAGGAACACTGCCTAGAGCTCACTACTCAAATACAAAATAGGCTTACTACCCAAAGGAAGACACATTATCTTACAGAAAGGTTCTGATTAAATCCATCAGACTTTGAACTGAGAAAAGTAGCATCTACTAATTCGTGGTTACAGTTTCGATTAAGCACATGAACACTTCTTCACACTTCTTCACCCTTCTTCACTCTTCTGCTCTGCCTTTGAATGATCTGAGCTTTATTCGCACACACACTCATACACATACATTCAAATGATAAAACAATCACTCTTATATATCTGCAACAAGAAATTACGTCGCTATAAGTCGGCTCCAAAGAAATAATAAAATGAATATAAACAGTCGGCCCAAATCAATAAAGATTATCCATGCGAATTAACCAAGGTCGGCCACGACATAGTGAAGATCGAAAATAACATCCTCAAACATGAACCACTTCAATTAATTACTCCTCAAAGATCCACAGCACACTTCAACACCTTGTCGACCAAGAACATGAAAAACATGAACACGCAAGAGAAAATCTTGAATCACGAGCACAACGATCAATGTGGATGTGCAACACAGATAGAGCATGAACTAGAAACATCCACAAGCATCATGAAACATCAGAGAAGCATCCACAATAACTGAACTTACTGGAATCACATGATCTTCATTCAGGAACACAGACTTAAGTAACAAAAAAATTGTCAGAATACAAATCTTCATAACGCGATCAAATCTTCACGGGGATCTCTAAAACTTGACATGGATAAATTAGATATACTCAAAAAGAAACCCTTTAGTCCACAACTTCAGAACAACAACGAACTGAACAAACCGACAGAAAGAACTTCACTTCACCTCTGACAACCTGTAGCAATTCTTATTACAATTTTTCCAATATCCTTGACATATACAACTTCTAATGCAACAATGCTAATAGTGTTGACATCAATGACAACTACATATCATCAACACACCAAAACATCCAAAAATCTCCCCCTTTGGCATTGATGGCAACACATGATGTGAAAAATACCATCAACACAACTACACTTGTTCCTCCTTAGGTTCTGACTCTTCTTTCCTCAACTCTTCTCCCACATGACTCTTCTCCCCCAGAAAGTTTTTTCACATTACTCTTCTCCCCCTTTGACATCAATGACAAAGATCTCTTTTATCTTCACAAGCTCTAAACCACATATCTGAACACCTAAACCTATGAACATTTGACTACTCCCCCTGAGTAGCAGGCACCACAACATCAATCTGGATCAAAATATGATCATGAAATGTGTAGATTGATGCAAATCAATGCATACTTGGTTATTATTAGGAGGGGTAATCAGCCCTAACTTCCCTCTGAGATACTCAAAAGTATCCTTAGGCAATGGCTTGGTAAATATGTCTGCAATCTGCTCCTTAGTAGGTACATACTCCAATTTGACTTCCTTTTCACTTACTTTCTCTCTCAAAAAGTGAAATTTGATAGATATATGCTTTATCTTGGAATGCAACACCAGATTCTTAGAAATGTTAATAGCACTTGAGTTATCACAAAATATAGCAATAGGCTCACCATACACAACTCTGATATCCTTCAACATCTATTTCATCCACAATACTTGAGTATAATTATTAGCAGCAACAATGTATTCTGCCTCTGTAATAGATAAAGAAATAGCATTCTATTTTTTACTTAACCATGAAATCAACTTCTTTCCCACGAAAAATGCTCCACCACTAGTACTGCATGTGTTCGTAATGCTCTACCCCAATCAGCATGTCGGTAAAGGAGCGCGGAAGTGGATCATCTTTGGGATACCCATAAGCCAAAATCGGCTAATCTCTCAGTATCTAAAAATTCTCTTCCACGGTAGTCACATATTCTTTAGGACGAAATCAACAACAATACCATTCAACATTCGCGATGAAGTGGTAAGGCCTGGTTTGTGTCAAAATAAAGCAATCCTGTCGTTGATTTGTGTCTAGTCTGATTTTCTTCTTTGGAGAATGCGTCTCATTAGTTGTCAACTTGCATCCGGTCACCATGGGTGTACCAACTAGCTTTGAATCTTCCATACCAAATTTCTTCAGCAATTCTTTCACATACTTGGACTGAGATATAAACATTCCTTTATCTAACTGAGTAATTTTCAATCCCAAGAAGAATTGCATCTCTCCAATCATTGACATCTCAAACTCATTTTGCATCTCAAATTAGCAAACTTCATACACGAGTTATCATCTCCTCCAAATATGATATCATCAACAAAAACTTCCACAATCAAATCTTTATCATCATTCTTGAAATGTAGATTACTATTAAGCGGTACCTTTTAAATCAAGCTTCAAGTACTTATCAATGCAATACGCCTCTAAGGGCTGTTTGAGTCCATACAATGCTTTCTTGAATCGAAAAACCATGTCTTCCTTATCAGTCAGTTGAAATCCATCGGGTTGTTCAACATATACCTCTTCTTCTAACTCACCATTCAAAAAGGATGACTTCACATCCATTTGATAGACTTTGTAGTTCTTATATGCGGCATAAGCAAGAAATAATCTTACAGCTTCAATTTTGGCAACAGGGGAAAAGGTTTCTTCAAAATCAATACCTTTCATTTGGGAATATCCCTTACACACCAGTCTTGTTTTGTTTCTAACCACTTCACCTTGTTCATTTAGTTTGTTTCTAAAGACCCATTTAGTTCCAATTACATTCTTATCCTTAGGTCTAGGAACAAGAATCCATGTATCATTATTCTCAATTTGTTGTAGTTCCTCTTTCATTGCTTCAACCCAATGTTCATCTTTGCATGCTTCATTCACATTGTTAGGCTCAGTCTTTGAAATCAAACAATATTCTTCTGTAATCTTTCTCTTAGTCTAGACACCTTTGTTCTTATCACCAATAAATTGATCTTCTGAATGATTCAACCTTACATACCTTGGATTCTTCTTAGAATGTTCTTTAACTTCAATCTCTTCTAATCTCTCTTTTGTTCTTCCACCAGTTTCTCCTTCCTTTTGATCTTCTTGATTCACCAAAATGATTTGGACTTGACTTGAGTTTTGACCTTTGTTTGTATTGTCATTATGATCATCAGAATCACATCCACAGGTTCTGGATAGTGCGGCTATGTCTTCATCAACCTTAATATTTGCACTTTCAACCATTTTCTTCAATCTCTTATTATAACACCGGTAGGCCTTACTTTTAGTAGCATATCCCAGAAAGATTCCTTCATCACTCCTACCATCAAACTTTCTTATATCTTCATCTCTTTTGATATAACACTTGCTTCCAAAGATATCTAACAGGGTTTGACCAGTCCATAGCTCAAAAGGGGTCTTACAAGTATCACCTTTGATTTGTACCCGATTAAGTGTGTACATAGCAATGATCATGGCTTCTCTCCAATAGATATGAGGAACATTTCCTTCCAGCATCATAGTTCTAGTAGCATCTTCAATTGTTTTGTTATTCCTTTCCACAACTCCATTTTGTTGAGGGGTTCGCAGTGCAAATAATATCTTTATTCCATATACTCTCTTCACAAAAGTGCAAACTTGCCTTGCAGAGGTGATTCACCACCTCTATCGCAGTCTCGGACATTTATGAGACATGTCTCTATCTCAGCCATAGCCTTAAATATCTTGAACTTTTCACCAAAGCTTTTAGATTTCTCCCTTAAGAGAAGTAGCCCATCATCCTTGAATAGTCATCAATAGCGGCATGAAATACTACGTATCCTTGTAAACTTCTAGTTCTAGCGAGGTTTACAAATCGGTATGCACAAGATCCAACAATCCATTTGAATTTTGTTGTTTTATAGAAATGAAATTCTTTTGCTTTCTAAGCGACATTCTTTACATATATATGGCATTAGTAGGTTTCATCGGCTTAGGAAGATCTCTCTCCATTAGTGGAACTTATCTTGACAATATTATCAAATTTAACATGTGATTCTCCTATGCCCGCTTACGACTTTTCATCAATTTGAGCAATCAAACAACTTTTACTAAGCGGCCTTTCGGTGGAAATATTACCTTTTATTTTTGTACATGATGCAATCACATTTCTAGAATTTCCTAATATTTTGCACTTACCATCCATGAACTGAAGATTGTATCCCTTATCAACGATTTTTCCAACACTTAAAATATTATGCTTCAAACCTTCAACATATAAGACATCATCAGTATTATGCTGGCCATCAAGAGAAATGAATCCTCTTCCATGGATCACACCAGCTGTATTATCACCAAATCTCACAACACCACCATCATACTTTTCAATATTCACAAACTTTTATCTCCTGTCATATGATGAGAACAAGCGTTGTCAATTACCCATTCATCTTTCTCTCTTGCTTAATGGCGGAGTTAGGGCTTTCTCCACATTTTTATAGATTAGGTACGTTATTTTTCCTTGATAGAAATAAACAAAATTCATCTTCACATGCATTTCTTTTGTCAAATTCATCATCTATTACACCTTCATCAACAACATAGTAACACTTCTTTTTGGAATTTAGGCTTGTTAAATCTTGGCTTGGAAACTCTATCAAGACACCTTGATGCAAAATAACATATCTTATTGCAAGAGAAACATTTAATAGGAAACTTTCCCTTATACTTACCTTGTCCTTTGGCTTCTTTTTTCACAATCAATGCTTCAAGTTCTTCAAGCTCTCTTTCTTCTTCATCTAGTTGTTTCATTTCATCCTCATAATTGAATGTCTTTCTAGATGAACTTTCACCCGGATCGTATCTCTATTTATCTCTTCTAGAAGTAGTGAATCACCGAGATTCAACCTTAGGAAGTGCATCACCAAATTCACTCAACTCAAAAGAAGTAAGCTTACCAATCAACATGTCTCTGGTAATATTTGTTACAGTTTGGAGCTCTTCAATAGCACTAGCTTTGAATTTGTAAGTCGGGGAAAAGATCTAAGCAATTTAGCAACAATTTTTGATTCATCTATCTGTCCACCAGTACATCTAATACCACACACAGGTTCATTTACTCTTTGCATGAAAGTAGTAACATTTTCATCATCACCCATTTTCAACTTTTCATATTTCCCTTTCAAACTTTGTAGCTTAGTAATCTTCACATTAGCATCACCTTCATACAAGGTCTACAAATTTTTCTAGATCTCATAAGTAGTCTTTAGATCCATCACATTTTTCATATCAATATCAGTTAAAGCACTCAACAATGCCTCCTTAGCCCTGATATTATACTTAGCATCCCTGATCTCAACAGAAGTAGTAGGACCATTCTGTGGAATAAAATATATTTTTTTTGTAATGTTCCAATGCATCTCAGATGGCACTCCATTCGAGTCTTCCATAAAGAATAATTTGTTCCATCAAATCTAGGACTATCCTTCTTATAAGTTGTCATCCCGGATCACCTCAATTTGTTAAACTTCTTCCAAGGAACCACAAGCTCTTATACCAATTGTTGGAAACACAAGGGTAGACAACTGAGAGGGGGTGAATCAATTGTCACCGAATTCAAACTTATTCAACTTATTTACCTTATTCTCAGATCTGAACATTAATCATGGAAGCATAAATGAACAACACATCAGAATCACACATAACACCAATATTTTATGTAAGAGCCATGTTAAGGGAAAACACGATGGAGGTCATCCACAAGATTATACCTTATTTAAAAGTGTAAAAGAGAATATAAATGGAGTACTGTAAATTGAGCTTCCTTGCCTAGAGCTCACTACTCAAATACAAAAATGACCTTTACTACCCAAAAGAGAGACATTGTCTTGCTAAAAAAGGTTTTGATTAAATCCATGAGACTGAGCTGAGAAAAGTAGCATCTACTAATGCCTAGTTATAGTTCTAGTTAAGCACATGAACACTTCTTCACTCTTCAACACTCTCTGCTCTGCCTTCGAATGATCTAAAATTTATTCACACACAAGAATCTTACACTTCACACACACACACATGTATTCAAATGATAAAACAATGCGGCTCTTATATATTTGCAGCAAAATTGCATCAGCTATAAAATTAAGAGCTCAAAGAAATAATAAAATGAATATAAAAATTAAATCAATAAAATATCCATCACCGAATCAGCCAAAGGTTGTGGAAACATAGTGGTAGAAAATAACATCCTTAAACGCAACCACTTCAATTAATGAGTATTACTCCTCGGAGAAAGTATCCACAACAAGCTTCAACACTTTGTGAGACAAGAACATGAAAAACATGAACATGCAAGAATATCGGATCGAGCACAACGATCGTCTGCGAGATGCGAAACAAAGATGACAGACTACAAAACATCCACAAGAAACATGAAACATCAAAGAAACATCACAACAAACTTATTGGAATCCGTGATCTTCATTCAGGAACACAAACTAAAGTAACTGAAAAATTTGCAAAATACAAATCTTCATAACTCAATCAAATCTTCACGTGGATCTCTGAAACTTGACGTGAATAAACTAGATATACTCAACAAAAAACCCTTTAGTCCACAACCTCAAAATAGAAATGAAATGAACACACTAACATAAAGAAATTCACTTCACCTCTGACAACCTATAGCACTTCTTATTACAATTTTCTCAATATCCTCGACATATACAACTTCTAATGCAAAAAATGCTAATAGTGTTGACATCAATGACAACCACATATAAAAAACACACCACAACATCCAACATGTAGGTCCTTTTGAAGTTCTTGAGGAAGTTAACCTAGTTGTATACAAAATCGATCTACCACTTGCTCTTGCTAGGATGTATAATGTATGTCATGTTTCTTATCTCAAGAAATATTATCAAGGAAATAATCACATAATTGATTGGAATGCACTTTTGGTTGAGGACCCAAGGTGGCCATGATCGAGCTGCTCAAGGTGCTCAAAATGTGTAGGCTCCACCTGCGTAATAGAGAGGTGTTGCAATGCAAGGTCCAGTGGGACCAATATGCTGAAGACGGTTCCATGTGTGGAGATTATCAAGAGATTAAGCAAAAATTTCCACATCTTTTCTTTGATTATGAACCAGTATTTGAAAACGTTTATATAATTTGATATTCATGTAATAATACTCTAGATCATCGAGAATGATGATTCTTAAGGGGGAATATGTTACATCCCATCCCTGAACTACTATTTACTTTTCACTTTAACTTGAATGTAATGTGAATTTATGTGACTATGAAGATTGACAAGTTGAATGCTTAGATAAAATATATGTAATGCAATGCTTTCATGTATTGAATGGAAATAATGATGTATATGCAATGAAATGGATAACTATGTGTTTTGGTTGTCCAAGTGGATATACATAATTATATTTCGTGCCTCCAATGGATGAGGGGGAGAGAAGGAAATGGATAAGCTCTAAATAGTAAAGCCATCTAAGTTCGTTGAATTGTGCTTAGTTCAGGTTTGGATGTTGTCGTAATTAAGTTGTTCTTAAGTTATGTCTTTCGGTTACATGGACCTAAGTCAAGTCAAGTTAGTTTCCTTATAGAAAATTCTAGGGTAATTGGTGTTCCTATTAACATAATGAATATATATATATATATATATATATATATATATATTTATATATATTTGATATTATCGTGAAGTGGATTTAGAATTGATATTGTTTTAGTGATATTCAACTAAGGAAATGATAGTGTTTATATCTCAGTATGCGTATATGCATCATGGTTATATGGTTCAATCATTTAAATACATATATCTATATATACATAATATGCATAGATACATACACACACATATATTTATACACACTAGTAAATGAGCATATATATACACGAATCAGTAGTAATTGATAGTCAGTGTACATATATACTCATTTCGTATAAATATATTTATGAACATACAAGAATATATATATATAGTTGAGAAATAATATTGTTAAGTATAAATCAATTATTTTAATATTCAAGGAGGCAATTAAATTAATTAAGTTGACAAGTTGTGAGGATTAAAAAGCCAAGTTAATAGGCCAATATAAAGGGCCACATAATAGCTATTATGAAACATGTTTAAAATACAATTATTTGGCAAGGTAGTTGGCCACAAATTGGCTAAAATTAAAGCTCATTCAATGCTTGAAACAACTTGCAAATTATGCATAAAAAATAGAGTTCTTAATGGTCATAAAAAGGGGTGGAAGACTTGGTAAAACTGTTGCAAATAATAACCTTTTTAATCTACTGTTATATAGCAGCATGTGCATGAGAATATTATGCCTCACGTGCCTTTAAAAAGGCAGGCATATCTTCTGGTATAAAGGGAGTTTGAACAACCATAATGTGGCATACTATGTTCATCTTATTAAGCATGGAAAACAACTTTGAATAATTCAACAAAGTTAGTGGAAGTTGCAACAAACTTAAGTCAGATTTGAAGGAAGTTTTCAATGCCTTATTGAGGGGACATTTTAATTGATCCACTCATGCTATTTTCAAGCCATTTAGTAGCAAAAAATTGCTATTTAATTGGACTCAATATGAGTTGATATAAGGTAGATTTCAACGTGGGTTTTGGAGTAGACTATGAAAGTTTATTTTTCTTCTTTAATGCAACTAACTTACCATGGAGAAGCAACCATAAAGTCGTTTTAATCTAATCTTTTAATGTTCTCAAACTGTTTTGCATTATGGTCAGTTATTAGTAGATAGTTATTGGTTTATGGGGGTTTATTACTGTATTAGTGAATGGTCATTAATTTATCATAGTGGAGAGAAAGGTAGTTGAATCTATTTCCTATATTTATATAATATTTTTGCATTGTAAAAGGGTTGGTTATTGAGAAGAAAAAGGCATAGAGATTATGTCAAAATTACTCTTAAGTTTACTAAGTCTAAAATCAATCTAGTTTGAGTTGGAAACAGTGTTTTTTGAAGTCTGAAGATCATTTTTCGAGCAAGAAGGAAGCTGAGCAAGAAAGGGAGAATAGATTTTTAAAGCTAGAGTTGCAAGGAATAGTCGCTAGCAATTCAAAGTAGAAATAATAGGAATGTTCATGCATTTCTAAATTATTTCTAGTCTTGTTCTGTTTGAAAATGAAAAGAAAGAGAAACAAATGAATGGGTTGAGAATGAATACGTTAAGTTCGAGAATAAGAGGTGAATGTTAATAATCTTGTTAATGTTGGATTTGAAACTATGTACAATATGGTACTGTTATGCATTATAAATGCAATATTAAAGCTTATGAGAAGGAAATCAGTAATATGGCTTATAAACTAAAATAAAAGTATTTATATAATGTAAATCTTTAAGAATACTGATTAGAAGGTCATAGTATGCTATGTTACTTGAATGTAGCCTTATGGGGTTTAGAGAACGTGTGAAAAATTATCACTAACTGGTTATTGTCATATATTAGAAAACTCCATTAACTTTAGTGTTGATTTTGAACCCAACCTTATAACTAGTTTTTGGGAGTCTTATTTCTTGTTTAAAGGGGAAGTAAACCCTTTAGTTGATTTGAACTTTGTTGATTTTATGTACGTGTGTGACACAATTTCAATATGTTGAATGACCATGGGTAGGTCAAGATGATTGCGTAAGAGTCATCTCTAAATATTTAAATAACCTAAGAATAGGTAAATGGAAAACCATATGAGTTTGTATGGACTTGTTTAAAAGGGAGTTCAAGTTTCCTACCCTAAATGTTGCTATAATGATAACAGGGAAGAATTGCATTGTCTATGAAGTTAATACTATTTTGTTATGTGACCACTTTAGTGGGTATGTTTACCGATTAAAAACCTTATGATCATAGAGCTAGTTGGTCTACAGTTGGTCAAACCTTAGGTCAGGTAAGTCTCCAAGTCAAGTAGGGTGGGTGATAAAATGACTTCAATCCAAGTAGTGATTGTATTTAATAAAAATAACTTTGGCCAAAGTGGGTGCATTAGTCATTGCATACACTTGTCGGTTCACTATGTACAGATACTTAACATAATCAGAGTTTTCTTTCATATGTGGACCATAGTCAATAAACGATATTGGTTAAGTAGGGCACAACACCAAAGTTCAAATAGCTATTATTAGGGGGTTCTTAACCATTCCCTTCATTGAAGGGAAGGGCCACTTCCAGTTAGGAAGGTGTGCGGGAGATCGCTTAAGTCTGTGGTTAGAGGTAAAGCACTTGGGTGATGCTCTCCCTCTTGTAGATGATTTGTCAAGTCTTGAGAGATGGAAAGAAAGAAAGAAAGTATCTAGATATGGATCTTTGACCTTGTTCCTTAATTTTTTATGATGTATACATATTTAAAATTGATTACATAGAAAATGATGAAAAGAAAAGTAATTTATACTTTCTAGTTTGAAATATTGAAATGGAACTAATATGCTTCACTCATTTTTTTAGTTATGCAAATGTATCTTTCATTTATTGAAGAAATTTTTATTTCCTAATTTTAAGGAATAGTTACCTTTTACGTTATGGTTAAAATTCATGTAAATTCCTTGTTATAAGGTTGTGGTTGTTACAAGGTGACATTGACAATAGAAGATCCACCAATGGTTACATGCTTGTAATGTTTGGTGGTGCTATCAGTTGGATGAGTAAGCGACAGGTTGTAGTCACTTTGTCCATGAAAAAAGAAAAGTACATGGAAACCACTCATGCTTGTAAGGAATCCATTTGGCTTAAAAGATTGTGTTCTGATATTGGTTTAGATGCAAGACATATTAATGTTTATTGTGATAGTCAGAGTGTCATTTTCTTAGCAAAGAATCCTACCTTTCATGCCAAAACAAAGCACATTGATGTTCAATATCATTTTGTTCATGACATGGTGGAAGATGGAAAGGTAAACTTGGAAAAGGTTGACACTTTGGTGAATGTTGCAGATACACTGGCGAAACCAGTGAGTACATAGAAGTTTAGATGGTGTTCTAATTTCATGGGCCTTAGGGCCTTGGGCAAATGATTTTATATAACTTGGTGGGTCTTCAACAAGTGGGAGAATGTTGGGATTAAGGTGTCTCAACCTTAGAGTCCTAACATGTTTAATTTAATGTATTATTGTATTTATTTATATTATTTAATTGCCTATATTGTAATGTCATAAGTTGGGACCCATTGGCTTGGTGGCATCCCCGTTGGAGGTGATTGGATGACACATCATCGTCCCAAGAGGAGATAGGCATCCCACTTTGGAATCTTTGACTTTTGATATATTTTATGATGCGTCATAAGGAATATTTGTGCATGGAGAAAGTTGACGCCCAAGTTGGGTTATGATAGGTTGTAAGAGAATCAAATATTTTAGTCAGTTATGATGAATTCTATGAAAGATCTTATGGCAGATTTTATAATGAATTTATGATAGTTGTAAGGAATCTATCATAGGTCATTATTAGCATATTTTGGACACCCAATCTTGAGGAGATAATATTACATGTTATGACAATTGTAAGAGGTGTAAGGGAATATTGTACAAGTGTCAAAATCATGTCTATGGTGTGAGATTTTTCTAGCTTGTATCTCTCTATATATTGTATGCCTTGCATTATAGAATGTATAGTTTGTTTGCAAGTAACGAAGTGTTATTGGATTCACTCCAGAACAGATGTTTGTTTTGAAACACTTGTTGAATAAGCTTTATACTTGGGGTTGCATTGTAATCCTTATTTCATATAATACATTAGTATTGTACTTTTGGAGGGTAGGGTTTTTTTACCTGAAAGGGTTTTCCCCATGTATATTTGGTTTCATTGTTTTATGTGTTCTTGTTGTTCTACCTTTTTTCTCTCCATGTGTTTCTATTATTGTAATTGTATAAGGTGTTGTTAGAAACTTTTTGTAACTCTCCCCTACTTAGATTAGTGTAGGAAGTTGTTTCCGCTCACCTAGCTTCCTTTCAATATATAGAGAGGGGTAGAGAGAGGGAAAGGTATAGGGGTAGAGGGATATAGATAGATAATGAGATAGAGATAGAGGGGGATATGTAATAATT
>VDFB02371232.1:0-49170 GCA_007258455.2 Sequoia sempervirens
TTTGGGATTCTTGATCTACTTTGTTGATACCAAAGTTAACTTTGTCTTTTTGCACACATCGCAATAGAATGCCTTTTGAATCCTTATGATGAAGGTTCGTTGCCAATACATAGTCAATATGAGAATTGGATATCATGCATGGTAAAACGGATGATGGAGTGTGTTTAAGAATAAAAGATGGATTGGTTGATAGTTTGGAACCTTTGACTCTCCAAACTTGGGAAGATGAAAAATGATGGGTGGATACAAAAGTGCGTATGAAATTAGGACCAACTACTTGATACACTTTGTACGTTGCTTGAAAAGCCTTCTTTTTCTTTTGTGGACATCTTTGATGGATATTTTTCCCTTTTTTATTTTGCCCCATAGTTTATTTGATTAATGGAGTTTGATAGGGATGATCTTTCTTTGTATTCTTTAGTAGCCATGTGTATTTTATTTTTCCATCATGCTTTGCTTCTTTTGATATGACAATGTTCTTTGTGCTTTGATTAACATCCTTCATTTGATGTTGGTCCCAATTTGTGGATAGGGTGATGGGTGGATGAAGATTCATGGTGTGGCTGGTTGTAGTATTGACATCAGTTTCATCATAAGGATTCTTCGTGATCCCTATGTTGATGTTTGCTTGAGATGAAGTTGCCCCTAGTATGGCAGTAATGCCACCTTTGTTCCTTGATTCCACCTGTTTTGAGATGTCTTGTTAAGTATGTGTTCTCTGATCAATGATCACTGTAGATGATGTTATTTCCATTTGTTCCTCCTCTGACTCTGGAATATCATGTTCTATATGACCAGTTTCCTTGAGTGGATACTATTGGATATCCTCATACATGATGTCCTCAGTCTGATTTTGGGATATATCTGATTTTGATGTTGACAACTCAGTTTGATTGTAGGAATCAATAATCTACTCTTTTTGTGATATAATGTCAGTAGTAAAGGAATCTTGTTTTGAATGAAGATCATCTACGTGTCCATCATCTCATGGGTAGATGGAGGAGTATGTGTTATGGGGATATGATCATCATTTGTGACATCTTGTATAGATAGGAGAGTGTCCATTACATCATTGTAGTATCTTAGAGATACAAATTATTGATCTTGATTAATTTTGGACTTGCATTTGTCATGCTTTGGATCAAGTTCTTGACATGGGTCAGTTTCAAAGGATCTTTGGATATCTTTATTAGGAATGGGAAATGGCTCAATATCCTCTTGATTTTTGAGTGGGCTTGGATCAAGTGTTGAGTTGAGGATTCCTTTAGTATCTGTAATCATGAGGTCAAAGGGGGTCAACATGTCTTGGAAAGGACCATTGCTAGACCTTGGTGAAAGATTTTGATCATGCTTTGGAATATATTCTTGAGATATGTCCCCTAACTCATAAGTAAATGTAGAGACATTTTCAATATGACCATTGGTCAATGGATCGTAGATTATGTCCATGGGATCAAATAATTCTAACACTCCTTGAAATAGATCACTAAAAAGTGGCTCTTGATGTATGGTGAGTTGATCATCAGATGGGGTGGAAACATCTTCAAGGTGCTCATTGATGGAGAGATCTTGATCATTGTTTTCAACAATTGAGGTGGAGGGATTTTCAATGTCTTCAACCATAGGGTCAAATGATGTTGACATTTCTTGAATTGGATCATTGTTGGGTATTGTTGGTGGATTTTGATCATGATTGAAAAGTGATTCTTGATGTATGTTAATTTGATCGTGGATGAGGTGGAAACATCTTCAAGGTATTCATTGATGGATAGATCTTCAATCACATTGTCCCCAATAGTATTGATTATCTTTTGATCCATATAAGGTCTTGGATGAGATTTTTAGTGAATACAACTTGATGTTGTGTCCCTTTGTTTTGTAGAAATCACAATGAATTTATCATATTTATACCCGGTAGTTTAACTAGGGTTTCTTGATAGTTCCCATAGATGGGGAGCTTGATGAGATTTTCTTGTACCAATTCTTGCAGGACTGATTTGATTGGTCTCTCGAGTGGTGTGTATTTTCGTTTGTTACTTTGTGATATGTGTACTTGACCTTATGGTGATTGATTTTGGAGATGTGGTGATTGATCTTTGAAATGTTTTGATTGATCTTCGAGATGAGGTAATTGGGTTTGTTGTTGATGTTGACCTTGATATCTAACCTCTTGACATTGGAGATTTTGTTCTTGATGTGGTTATTGACACAACTCAATGCTCATGGCATGGATTTAACCAAAGGAAGAGTGTCTCTCTTGAGAGTTTGGAGTGAAGATATCTCTTAGCTCAATAATTCAATTAGTTTGGCATGTAAACAAGTTGTTCTAGTAGAAGTGACTGATCTTGAAGTTTTTGAACGACTCGATTTGGCTTTTATTCAAGTAGATTTGGGATATTACACTTGTGGTGTTGCATGAGATCATGGAAAAATTTATATTGGACAATGTTGACTTGGGATTATATGATCCAGTTGGCGTATGGGTTGAAATTGAACATTGATGTTAGAATCACATTACTTGTGATTTAGATAACACTGATTTTGCATGGTGTGTTACACCTTGAGTTGGAGTCATTAACATCTTGTTTGGACTTTGAACAATATTTGTATGATTTTCAAACATATCCATCCCAAAGTTTACCAAGTTTGGATTCAAAATGTTCATGTTTTGTAAAGTTGTACTTGGTACATTCACATTTGGCATGTAGGGATTTGATGGGATGATGTTGTTCATTTGAAGGCTCATGCATTGAGTGTTTGGTTGATAGATTTGTAGGTTTGGACTTGGATTTAAATCTACCATCGAAAGGTGTCCCAAAATTTTGACTAGGCATACTCACATTTGTTGTACCATTGAGGGTTTGTAGGAGATAATGATCCCATGTATGGATTGTATAAATGTGAGTTTTGAAAATCAATTGGCATTGTAAGGCTTTGATAGTTTGGTTGACTTGGATTACTCATGATGTATGGATCAAGTTTATATTCCATGTTCCTCTTGTGTTTTGACCTTGTGTAAAAAGTAGTGACCTCTAAGGTGTTTTAGGACCAATGATGAGATGAAGGATGAAAAGGGGAGAATGATATGAGTGTTAAATGTTTAGGACTTTGGTATCAATGCTAGACTTAGGGATTGATTTTGATTGTTTGAGTTGGATAATGAACTTATAAATGCTAAGATGTTAGATGTTATCTTAGGATGAACTTGTTCAAAGGGTTGCTAATTTAACTAGAGGTATGAGAAAGATGCATTCCCATACTCCTAACTAAACAAGGTGATTTTGATTTTGATGATTTACCCAAGTCTAGAATGATGTTTCCAAAAGCTCTAAAGTTGTTTGGTGGGATGGGATGATAGTGTTTGAAATGGATGAAGTGTTTGATTTGGACCTAAATGAACCTAAGAAGGACTTGTTTACAAGACCAAGATAGTGAAGAACATGACTTTAAGAGTAATTTCAAAATGAAAGATCAATGTTTGCATGAAAACCATATGACCAAAAGAGACCAAGCACATGTGTGGGGTCCAATTGATTCAATCTTTGCTTAATGGATTCTTTTTATCACAAACACACTTCTTGCTTAGTTTTCAAACTGAATGTCTATGTCTCAATTCCTTTTCATTCCACAAGGTCCATTATGTGAAAATCAAGGTTTCAAGAGCATAGTTTCCTATTGTTGACTTTGGAATGAACAAATCGAGATATAGGTCCTAGTGTTTAGAAGCATTCTAGGGATAAGAACCCCTAGGGACAAGTAGTAACACGAGGACTTTTCAAAGGTATTTGTTCCTCCAAAGGGTTTGAAATTCTGATGATTCGTTGAATGTTGGTTTTCAATGTTTTGGATACAAGCATGTGTTTTCAAACTGACTCACAAGCAATATAACATCCTAGCTCAATTGGTATGTTTTTCTTGGTGGGCTTGCCTCATGCCCTTTGTAGTAGAAGAGATGATTTTACATGCAACCAAGGAAAAAAATATAAAGGTATGTTAAGAATGAAGTCTTAACCTCTATATTTTAACCAAGATCGGACATGGCAAGTAACTTCTTGGAATCTAAGTTCCAATGCACCACTTTGATAAACTAGTTGGATGGACTAGTTGGTTACTACAAACAAGGGTTTTAGTTCAAACTTTTTGTTCATGGAGATTGACCCATACGACGAGAGTCCCTTTTTAGATCCATCTCGTCAGAGCCAACCGCATGATACTGGCATTTACTCTAATACCCATATTTATATCCCAGTTGGAAATACTCTTGGCTTTAGAGTGTTACCGGTTGAGTCATTCCCTTGGGTGAGTACTTTTTCCCTAAGGCAGGCCCTCTAAGATAAACAAAAGTGAGTAAACATATTCATAGTTCGATCAACCTTCATTTTAGAAACAAAGGGAGAACACATGCAATAGGTTTACTCACACCCGCAAAATGTTTTGTTCAATTTTTAAACCCAAAATTAAGTGTGAAGGCAATATTTTATGCAACTTAATGTCATAAAAAAGACTTTTGATTCTCAAGGTCGCCGTGAAGCGCGAGAGAAGTGCATACGCCTTTTTAGATGAGATTATTTTGCATAAAAGATTACAAAACATAAAAGACACATGTTCGTTTTAAATCTCACAAAGCAATAATGACTTCGTTTTAAGCACCAAAGGAAATGTGATAATTTTCTTTGTTTAATTTTAGAACCCAAATTGAAGCTAGTAAGTGTCTAATGTTCTTTTTAACCCTTCGCAAAAAAAAATTGAAGTGTTCTTTTTAGAGCCCCAAAAGATGTGAGTTGATTTACAACAAAAAATTAAAGCATGAAATGGAAGCCCTTTAAAGTATTTAAAAATACTTTATCAACTTCGAATTCAATGCCCAATTTTCTAGCTCAATTTCGCTTGTGATTTATCTGCCTTGGTGAGAAGTACCTTGCGTAGCATTTATCATTTAGACACCAACTTTAAAAAATGACCAATGAGTGTGCCATGCATCATGCAACTTTAATTTATGCTAGAAATCAGATTTTCAAGACCCAGCAACATAAATCGCCCACCTCTAATAATCAAAATAGAGCTCTTGTAAACAAAACTAGTGCCCCTTCAATCAATGGACTTGCAAGATAAAAGAAAAGCTGAAAGCAATTAAAAAAAAGAAATGACCAGTAAATAGATCATGTGAAGATTGCTTTGGAATTGACAACAACAACCTGTATGTGTTAACAAGATCCATGCATTAACAAACTATATGTGTTAACAAAACTGTTTGTGTTAACAAACCGTTATGTTAACAAGTCTTCTATGTTAACAAACTGTCTACGTTAACAAATGTATATGTGTTAACAAATATTCTATGTTAACAAATATCCTCTGTTAACGAGCATTGTCTGTCTTAACAAACATCGAATGTGTTAACAAAAATTGATGTGTTATGGAATTGACATCCCTCCTAGCGCCATTTTGTATATGTCAAATTCTACATTTGCTCAAAACAAATATTAGCATTGCCATTTAAAACAAAGTAAAATAAGAACATCACTATGAAATAATGAAACATGTTAATCATGTAATGAAAGGAATCAAGGAAACTAAATAAAGCATATAAAAAACATGATCGAAATTTATCTCATAGTGGATTGGCGTTTCTATGGAAAGAAGCCCTTTCCCAATCCTTTGCTAAGCTCCATGATATTGATGATATGAAATGCTATGAAGATGATATAAGGTGGACAAAATCAGTTCTCAATTGAAGAGAGTGACTTTACATGAGATTGTAAATGGATTGATGAAGAATAAGCCCTCTATTTATAAAATGTCAAATGCTAAGAGTGTTCAAAATAGAGCAATGTGGGATAAAGATTTGACCAATGAGATGAAGCCACTTGTCACCTTGTGATAGGTTGAGGAATGTGCAAGTTTTGGCCAATGTGCCCAAGAAGGGGAGATTCAAATTTGAATTTGAGAGTTAAATGTTAAATGGGGGATATGTAAGAGAGAAGTTATTGCCATGTTGGAAGGGACAAATCAGCTTGTCTTCATATTCAAACTTGAGGAATATTCTCAAAAGATGTTTTGTTGAGGGAAAATGCTGGTTTTAATAAATGAATTAAAATGCTTTATTGGTGCAAGTGGGAAAAGCTAATGATGGGTGATTAGATTAGGTTAATCAGGATTAGATTAACTTAAGATGGTGATTAGGGGTTTTGACCCATTTGACTTGAATATTAGGATTTAAATTAAATCAAAGGGAGATGAAAGGTGATTTTAGATTTAATTAAATAAAGGTTTGATTTATTTAGTTAAAAGGATGATTATAAGCTTAAATTAAATAAATTTGATTTATTCAATTTAAACAGGTGACCTTAAGAGATTGAATTAACCGAATCTGATTTACCTGATGAATGGATGAATGTGAATTTGATTTATTTAATGAGTGGATGAATGTGATGCTATGCTAATTTCACGTGTCTACACATATTAAAACTTTAATTTCCAAAACTATAGAGATATACTAATTATAAAAAGTACTCAATATTGAACGTCTTCCTTTCATGGAAAAAAATTGTACCTTTCTTTCCCAACTTACAAAAATACATAGATGTGTGATGGCCCTTACAAAAAACTTCCATTAACTTCAAAATTAAATAATTAATTGATTGAATAACCTACACAAAAAATCACAATATTGGCAATAAATATAAAACTCAAATATTCTTGCTAGAAGAAATAGTTAATTTCAATTTAATATTTAATTTATTTTTTAAATTCCCACTTTGAAACAAATTTAAACATTCATTTCCAAACTTTCTAATAGTATTGAATCAAATTTATACAAAAATTTATTCATACAATATAACTCATCCGTTTCAACCTTCCTCACCACAAACATTGCCTGCAACGGTGGGCCCCTATTGGCTGATTGTCCCATCCCTGTGCATTTGACTGCATTTGACTGCCCAATAACTATTTCTTTTAATATTTCTGTATCTTTTCTAAATACTTAATTAATACATATTGAACAATTTAAATAATACTAATAAAAGTAATACTCGTACGGAATTCTATTGAACCGAGAGATGGAACAAATATCTTTATTTTTAATGCAGATTGATACAATTAGCCAGCCGTCCCTTGAAACTCTGTGCGCATTCCATTACATATCCTATTTCATGCGTGAGCGGCCGGCCTGTAAGAGACGAAGTTTGAGAAACGTAATTGAAAATATACGATAGATTAGGATTAGATGGTTTTTTAATGTGTTTCTTCATTGTATTGTATGTGATTATGTCTTTATATTGGACGAAAAAGATTAATTGCCGACCAAGGAGTTGGTCCATGTTGCGATTAAAACAAGAGAGACAGATAACATAATGAGTTGAATCTAAATGCTATCTAATGATGCCGAGAAAAGATCGTCACTTGAGTCATCTTTTGTGATTTATTTGCAAGGAAAGTAGAAGAGGATGAAGAGAAAATGGCAACGAAATTGGGAAGCGCAGAACTATTTAGAAAGCTTGTAATGCTGATAATGGTAATAATGGTGGTGGTGAGCATTAGTGCAGTTTCAACAGAAGCTGAATGCCTTAGTTATCTGTGCACCCAGGACGTTGATTGTGCACGATACCCGGGCACACCTGCGCCTACCTGCTGTAACATCGGCAGCTGTGGGGATGGAGTTGGATATTGCCAGCAGTTTTGCTAATTTCCACCACCTCTCATGCCTTGTGTCGCCTCATCAACTGAATTGAACCTTTTTGTGTTTTTCTTGTTCGTGTACTTTTAGCAGAATTGGGATACATAGAATTCTCATCTGATCGAATCGTTTGTTGTTGGTTTTCTTTTCATTATGTACGCTACTTTCCAACCACTAAATAATGTTGTAGAAAGTTCTATTGCTTCTTATATTTTGAACTATATCAACTATAGCTTTTATTGTATGGTTTTGAGGTGGTGGCGTGGCCTCCAATTAGTATCCGTTGCAGAGTATCTAAATTGTGGAGGAAAATGCTATTTGTTTTAAGAGGGGTTTACTCATTTATGTTTGACAAAGAGTAATTTGTTATGGTAGCACATTATTTTATTAAAGCATTTTCTTTTTTTTCTTATATTTCTTTTTTCTTAATAAATATTTTTTAATTTTTACATAAGTCTCTTAAACTATAGGTTATTAAATTTTAGAGATATTTTAATTATCATCATTTTTTAAAAATGTTTTGAAATATTTATTAGAATTATTATTTATGAAAAATTGATTATCGTGATTATTTATCTTTACTATTAAAAAAAATTGTATATGAAAGAAATTATTTTACATATATAATCTTGACTAATATATAAGTGTAAACAATTAGATACAATTAATTATAAAATTGGGTGATAAATTGAAACGTTAGTTTTAAAAATTAAATGTAATGGATAGGGGCACTTCACTTTAGAACCAACAATGAATAATTAATTTTGATGTATTATAAAATCTAGTCACTAAGATTTGAAAAATTAATGCTAACAATTTCGTCAATGTTTCAAGTTTCATTTAGACTAGAGATCTTTGGGGATCAAATCTAAGTCACATACAATCAAGACAAGTTTTGTAAAAATGATTTGACAAGTATAAGTCAAGTGTGACCCATGAGAATGACCTCACAAAAATTAATAGTAGAGATTCCCTCACCTTTGCCTTATTGGGGTCTAAAACATTTATCAAGGTACTGTTTACAAATACCTTAAAGGAGGTTTCTAAATTGTTGTAGTTGAGTTCTTACAAGTCAACTCTAATTGGATTAATGTTATGATTATGATAAAATGATTGAAATAACATTCTCAAGTATGTAGATGAACTATCTAATTTTAATGTAGATAAGATAATTTTAAACTCCCAAATTAAATGATCTTAGAACAATTTACTCCCTACAAAAATATAACAATCAATGTTTACATTGAATGTTTCAAAATACCAAGACATTCAAACAATTATCAAAAATGAATTATCAAGCTGGGTTATGATGAGTATTGAAAAGGTGTAAAACTTTAAGAATTATAATATTAGAAAAAATCCCAAGCCACTTGAGATCAATCTTGAGAAACTAAACATTGACCCAAGATAGGAAAGTGTTATTTCTAGCACAAGCACAAAATATGTGGATATAGGTTTAAATGTAGGGAACTAAATGGTGTGTAAATGGTGAATATATGGGAGTGTGTGTAAATAGGGAAGCGATAAGTCTAGCAAATGAAAATAAACAAAAATAAGAATGAAGTAAACATAAATAAATATTGGGATGTGAGTCAAAAATAGAAAGAGAGTTTATGATCATTTTTATCCATTCAAGGAAAATAAATACTCAAACTTTTGGAAAGGATATTTGGTCCATATAAAGTAATCAACCATTTTTTGATTCTACTTGTTTTTTCATCTACTTTTAGTGCTCTAGATGAACCTAAAAAATGTGTAACAAGTAGCTTATATTTCACAAGTTGAATATGGATAACTTTTTTTAGTTATCTCCAAAAATGAAAAGTAGAGAGAGAGAAGGGTTAAGAAATCTATGTGTAGGTTATTCTAGGAATAGATATGAGCCTCTATGTAACATAAGTCACTACTTAAAATCTCAATCATAAGAATATTTGTTACAATATATGTTCCTCTCCAACTAGTTATCTAAATAGTATATAAGGACATGAAGGAGTGAAAAAATAAACATGATAATGTAAATAATGAAATGTATAGAATAATAAAATAATATGAAAGAAATTTAGCATGAAAAGCATATAGTGAGTTTCATACAAAATGATGATAGGTATTAAGGTAAAAGGTTGCTCGAAATATAGGTAAATCATGAAGCTTGGATGGGATTTGAATCTAGCTAAGTATAATTTAAGGATCAAATCTCAAAGTTGCATCCCACTTTTATAAAGAAAATATCCAACACTAATATATATATATATATATATATATATATAGTTGAACCACTACAAAATGAGATATAAGTTTTAAATTTTCAAATGATATAAACTAATTAAATGTACATTTTTTAGTATATTTTATATTTATATATTTTTTTATAAAAAAATAAAATTTAATGTATTCTTAATAATATTGATACTATAATATAGTTGTTAATAAAATGCTAAAATATGAGGTGAGGTGTAGTGTAATGTTTTATAAATTTCATTTTTGTAACTTCAATTGAATGTTGTGTGTATTGAAAGTATTATTGTTTGACATGATGTAAATTTTTTCCTTAACCATTCATTTAAAATTAAAATTAAAATTTATATCATCACAACATGGAATATCTTTAGGAATGCATCATTTTATAAAATAAAATTTAGTATTTTTTCTTAAGAAAATAATCTACCATAATTTTTTTTAGAGATGACCTAATTTAATAAAAAATAAAAAGAAAGTATAAACACCACTTATAAATCTTTAAAAAAATATTTTACATGAGTAAGAGCTATGAAAATAAAATGTTTTTCAAATAATTTCATTTTTTCTTAATAAATTGGCCCCAAAGTGATGCTACATATGTATTGAGTGAGCACTTTCAATTACAAAATCCAAATAGAATGTATGTTAGCTAGAACAAATCCAAATAGAATGTATGTTAACCATAGTTTAATTTTAATTGTAAATTTTTAAATTGATTTGTGTTGATAAGTTAGCCTAAAGTGGGACACGTCTTTCAACTTTCACCCATGTATAAATTAGATGATCACATAGAAAATAAAATAAAATACCATCTATAAATGTGTATCACTTCATAATTACTTACATCTCAACATAGATTTATAAAGCTATATATTCATGTGCATAACTACTTTACCACTAAGAAAAAAAACCTTTATTGTTTATTAAATAATATATAATAATTGTAACATTCCCTCTTATTACATTGTTATTATAAATATATCCCTAAAATCTCACAATTTTCCTTCCCAAGGGATCCTCCATTAAGGTTTATATAAAAAAAAATTATTGCATAAAATTAATATACATTCTTGAGAATTATTTTCTTTGAAGAAATAAATCTTAAATCAATTCAAACTCTATCAAGTTGCCTCCTAGCCCTCATAAGGGGGTAGTTCTGATCTTTATTACCAAATTATTTTTTCTTCTAACTCTCAAACCAAATATTCTAAAATTATTAGGCAATAATCCATATTAAACTTTACATACATAGATCTCCATAAAGTCGTCTCTTGACCCTCGTAAGCATCTAATTCTCTATCATATAGTCTCATGAAATTGTTGGAAAATAATTCATATGAAGTTCAAACACCAAATCCCTTACTTATCTAAAGCTAAGAAAAGAAAAAATTCTTCTCATGAAAAGAACCATCTTAAAGTAAAGCTAACTTGAGATGACAGAAATTACATAATCATCTAGCATCACCAACCTCTAATACAATCTTGTTATACTTTATCCATTTGATTTCTTGGATGATTATTTCTAGTTTTCTTAAGTTAAGGCAAAGATAGCCCGGAAAGCCCAAGTATAACTATCTCAAGATCTTTTGCAACATTGTTAAACTCATCTACAAGATAATCAACAATTTTTTTAATTTTTTGGAATATTCCTTCCTAGACACTAGTAGTAAGATGATAGATTACTTGATTGGAAAATCTCAAGGAAGATATGTCAACTACTTGATATATTACAATACTCGTAAACCTAATTTTATTTGTATCTTCTCTTGGAAAGTCCTCATATGTCAAAAATGAATGATTGTATCTTGACAATAATGCAACTACTTGGACATGATTCCAACAATGAATTTAGGACTTGCAACCTTCATGCACAAATATTAAAACCATTCATGTATTTAAAAACACTCAACATTATTGCATTTCTCTAAGGAGCTAACTCTTTTCACCATGCTATATATAAATAATCCAATGCAAAATGGTTGAAAGAAGGAATGGTCTACCAATATGAAAGTCAAGAATTTATCTCTATACTATTAATGCACCTTTCAAAACTTACCTTTAAACATAGATATCACAAGAAATTTTTAACCATGACCAATAAATATAAGTACTTTAGCAATATTAGATTTCTAGGCTGCAAAAACCCTTAAATTCACCAAATTAAATCACCAATATTATTTCTACCTACTAATACAAATTAGTTGCAAGATACGTAGACTAGCATGTGACAAGGAAGTACAAAAATAATTAAAAGAAACAAAAATGGGGACCACACAAGAAAAAAATATGAATACACCCTTCCAATTGTTTCTTTAATTTACACAAAGTATAATAATTGGTGAGGTTGTAAGAGAGTGAATGAACTAGATGATGAATCAATAGCCAAGAAGATTGAAAATAAATGTTTTCAATTTCATTAGGAATAAGTTGTCTCAACCTTTGATTTTATATTATTGATTTTTTAATGATTTAATATTGAAATTATATTTGATAATTATCCCATGTTGTAATGTGAGTTACAACTTGCTATTTTTATCTCAAAAAAGGAGTTAAGTTGGAAGTTACTATTTACAGGTGGAGTTGTACATGAAGGAAATTTCATGTTGATTTTGCATTGAATGTGAACACTTTGAAGGTGTAGTTATATTTTTATAGGTGCAACTTTAATGACAATTGGAAAATACAATATTGCATGTGTTGACAATTGGAAACTTACCATTATGCATGTGTAGTTGTTTTTGCATTTTCCATGTTTCATCTTCAAACTAGTGCATTGTATTTTAGAAATATATAATTAATGCATTGTAAGCTTCTATATAAAGAGTAATTATATTTTTTATTTCTATACTGTTGTTTTGTTCAAGTACCATTATGCTACTGAATTTACTCTAAAATTAAGTTGAAATGTGAAGACTCCTATAAGATCATAAATCTACAATTATATTGTCATTTTTTTGTTGCTAAATAGTATAATTGAGAAATTTTTTGGATTGTGGATTTTTCTCTTGAAAGGGTTTTCCCCACATAAAATTTTATGTTATGGTTTCAAATTTTTTTTTTTATGATATGTGTGTGCATCTAATACTATAATAGTTGACACATGTTTAATAAAAATTTTCAACTCTCTCCTGCTTAGATTGGTGTAGGAAGCATCTTCCATGCACTTGGATTCCTTTTGGTTGGTATCAAAGCTTAGCCAACCTCAATTTTTTTGTTGGGTTTGAAGGGTTTTTGGGATAATATGTATTTCATTGGGAGTTTTTAAAAAGGGTATTGTGTAACCTTGTTGTAGGAAAAGGATGGAAAGCACATCCAATAGAATTGAAATGAATAATTTTAATGGAAGAAACTTTGAGTTATGGAAATAAACCAAGCCACTAGTAGTCTCCCACTCACCTTGACATTCTTTCACCCTTTGTTAATTATTACAAGGTATGGAAAGAAAACTATAAGTATTGACAACATAGCACATAGAAAATAAAATTGTTTTAAAATAATACAGTCATCATTGCTAGGGTCAAAACATTGAATTTGAGGGAAATTATGATAATTTATTGTTAAAATCCTAAATTCTCTTTTAAACATGAAAATAAATATTTATACATGACATAAATTATAATAAATGTTTTGTTAGTGCTTGATAGTTTTTTTTTTCTCTTTGGTATCTATAGATATTTTGTTAGAATGTTGTAGCTTAGAAGGATTGGGAGCCTTTAGTGGTGAAACGAAGCCTCTAATAAAATATTTCACTCACCCCAATGTGCTTGGATGATCAATTCAATCCCATAAGGTGTAAAATATTGATGGCTCTTGGCACCATTGCACAAAGTGAAAAAATGTTTGTTACAACAATGTCTTCATTATTGGCATGATTAAACCATTTTGAGTTGATGGAAATTTAGATAGGAAATAGTATTATAACCTTGGTATCTATATAGCCCATTAGTAATAGATAATATGATAAATTTTATTTAATCAATCCCATTAAGATCATTTTTATGCTCCTATCTCTTTTCCCACTCCTATGTTAATTGGTTAATCTTTTATATGGCCACATGTTTATCATAATTTTTCACCATATCCATATCGATATTTAAAAACCAAAGGGAAATGTATATGCAATCGAAAATAGGAAACCTCAATGAAGATGACACTAAGGGATGTGTTGAAATGGATGTTGGACACACACACGCACACCAACAGGTAGATAAATTGTCATAGAGTACCACGGGAACCTACCTTTCTTGAAAGATTCCACCAAGAAAACCTAAATCTAAGGAAAAATCAGCTCAATCCCAAGGCTCAATAATCTTAGGTTTGGATACACTAGGTTGACTAAGGGTGTGTGGTGATATTGTTGTTAAACACAAGGGTTCTATGGTTATTAGGAATAGGCTGGTATTCGAAAGATAGAAACATAATCTAAGTCTAATCATTTAAATATTACTCAATAACTTCATGAAATCAAATAATTTTTTATAATATTTCATGAAACTCAAATTAATTGCATACATTCAAGTAGATTTAGCATTAAACAGTCAATAGGGTTAGTGCAAGATCATGGGGGTCCAAACTAGACCCATAAGTGGCAATTAAATTTCAGAAAAGTAAAGTTAGGCTACCTGACATAAAAAATTGAATAGGTTATTAACATAGTTTGAAAAATATGTAAGAACAATTAGTGTAGTGAATTGAATGTAGTTTCTAGGATACTAATCCTTTTTTGGAAAAAATTAAATCTATTTTGAAAAAATTAAAATTTCAAGGTAGTGGTACAAAATTTTTAGGAAAGAGATAAAAAGTAGGTGTATGTTTATGAACCTTAAATCTGCATTAGCTCAAAAACAAAAAGCCTTTAGCATTGTTAGTGAACTAAAGAAAACAAAAGATTCTCTATAAGATTCATTTGATCACAAGAATAATGCAAAAGAAGCAAGCAAAACATTGATAAACATTATTCTAATAATCAAACCAACATCTTATAGTGGATTGGTGCTTCTTCAATGTGGAAAGAAGCTATTTCCCAATCCTTTGCTAAAATCCAAGTTATGTTGATGATATATTGATGATCAAGATGATAAATGGGAAAAATTAGCTCTCAAATTGAAGAGAGTAACTTTGCATGGATTGTGGAGTTGTGGAGGATTTGATCAAGAATGAAGCCTTTCATTTATAGATTATTTTGATGAGAGAAAATGGCAAAATGGATGAATGTGGGACAAAGATTTATCCAATGAGATGAGGCCACTTGTCAACTTTCCATAGGTTGAGGGATGTGCAAGTTTTGGCCAATGTGCCCAAGAGGGAGAAATTCAAATTTGAATTTGAGAGTTAATGTTGAGTTTAATTTGTGCAAGGGACATGTAAGAGCTTATTAATTGCTTTGTTGGATGTACATGTCCACTTGCTTTTGAATTCAAATTTGAGGGAATATTCCTCAAAGATGCCATGTTGATGGAAAATTCTAATTTTAATAATTCAATAAATTGATTTATTGCTGTAAGTGGGAAAAGCTAGAGGATGTGATGGGTGGTTAGGTTAGATTAATGAGGATTAGCTTAGCTTAATGATGATTAGATGCTTTGACCCATTTGACTTGAATATTTTGTTTTATTTAAATCAAAAGGGGATGAAAGGTGATTTGAGACTTAATTAAATAAGAGGATTGATTTATTTAATCAAGGAGGGTGATGTTAGGATCAAATTGATTTATTTAATTTAAACTGATGACTTTAGGAGATTGATAAATAAACTTGATTTATTTGCTGAATGGATGAATATGACCTAATCAAATGCATTATGCTAATTTTGCATGTCTACATTTTGCCCCTCTTTGAAGCAATGTACTTGCTGCATTGGTTCAAAGAATAAACTTGTCGTGATCAAAATTCAAAAAAATTTATGATTTTTTTGGTTGCCCCAGCGGAAAGAAGCACACTATTACATTGCCCCCTCAAGAGATCAAGCGAAAAGATTCTATTTGAGGGTTGATCTTGCGATAAAGAGGTTCAACATTGATGGTTATGGATGATGATGCAAATGAGATGTTTTTAAGATGCTTAGAATAACAAATCTATATTATCCTAAACAACTTAAATGATGATATGATGTGAGATGGATGAGATTGATGATGTGATATGCTGTGATTATGCAAATGTATGGTTTTATGAGATGCTTAGACTAATTGATCTATATGATGATGATGCAAATGTAATGCATGTGAAATGATCGTTGTTTCCTATTATGTATGATATGAATGATATGTGGTATGCTGACAGTTTTCTGGATGCATGATGGATGCACTTGGTGATGTATGTTAGTGGAGAAGAAATGAGATGATGACAAGAGGATCCCACAAGCCCATGATCTGACGAGACTTTATTAGAGATGATGATGATGAGATGATGATGATTTGATTATCAAGGATTGGGATTTTAAAAGGGCTACTTACCTTATGTTTGATAATAAACATAGATACGATGCATCAAGGTATAAAGAACCGGGATGGTGTTGTACCTAGTGCGATGGACTTTTACCCGACAAGTAGATAGGAATATTCTTGTTCACACTTGACATACGAAAACCTTGCTAGGATGTACCTGACAAAGCAAGTATTCACCAAGTTATTTTACAAGAATGTCCAACAAGCACAACAGACAAAAGATAATGATTGTTGCCCCATTCCTATCTCTCTAAATCCTTTGTTTGGATATCATTAAGAGGTCCTTGGAATGAGCACAATAAGATAAATCAAAAGAAAATATCAAGTACACAAACAAGCCAATTTTCTTCATACCTTCAGCCAAAGGGATGTGTTTTGATAGGATAATAATGCAAGTGATATCCAAAAATGATGCCCATTGTCAAAACAATATATCCTAGGACATGCATTGTATAGGATGATGATGGTTTGATAAGTTGACTGATAGGCTATCGATATAAGGTTGAATGACATGTTTGAAAATGATCAAGAGTTTGATTTTTCATTTAACGGTTTGTTGTTTGCTTTTGATTTTACGATTGAAGCTTTGCTTTTGCCAATTTTTGTGGTTTTTTTTGTTTGTGTTGCCAAAGGATGAAGGCGACGATTAGTTTATTATGGATGATTGATTATTGCGGGTGCAAGCAAGATGAGATGGATGGATTTTTTCAAATATTTGGATGTTTTTGATGTTTTGAAATGTGTTGAGGGTATTTTTGGTGTTTTTCGATTTTTCAAATGTTTTTGGATTTTGATGTTTTTATGGATGTTTTTTAAATATTTTTGGATTTTAATGTTTTCCGATCATTTTTGTGATTTTGATCTTTTTCGAATGTTTATGTGATTTTGATGTTTTTCAAATGTTTTTGTGATTTTGATGTCTCAGGGGATGATAAAAGATTAGCCTTGCCTACGTTTAAGCTCATAGATGACATAGTTCAGATTCCATGTTTTTGATATTTTTTGACTTTTATGACTATTTTTGGATTTTTTGATGTTTTGGATGCTTTTGGATTTTTCGCATGATTTTGACAATTTGGATATGGACATGTGTGATGATATTAGTTCTCTATTTGGTATTTTGTTGAAGACCAAGATCAAGCTAAGGTTGAATGATTGAATCAATGGATTGATGATGATGATAACATTGTTGAGGATACACAACAATGCAAGGATTTGATTGATCAGGATTGATGATGATAACATTGTTGAGGATGCACAACAATGCAAGGATAGTGTTAAACAACACAAGGATTGGGAAAGATATACTCATGATTATGGATTGATTGATCAGGAGTTTGAAGCTTGATTTGGAGCAAAATTTGTTTCAAATGTTTTGATGTGATGTTGACATGAAAATTAGATGCGACTGATATCAATTGTTTGGGATTGGTGTTCGATGAAAGATGAAGCTTAATAAGGAACATGTTCTCATCAAAATATTCCATGGGCTAGTGATTTAGATTTTTTCTCACAAGTGGTGGACCAATTTTATTTCATGCTTGCCAATGTTCGGATCACCACATAAGTTGGAGGATATAGATCAAAATTTATTCTTGAAGCAAGATGCAAATCTTTGCCCCTAGTGTCTAGCAATGTATGGAATGTCATGGATGGGTGCTTGGATAGGAGTATGGATGGATGGATATGGCAAGCATGCAAAGGATGCCAAGGATTATCTTGTGATAAGATAAGGTGTTTGAATGAAGGAATGCTTCATTGGATATTGCTTCATGGCTCAGATAATGCTGGGTAGGATAGGATCAATGAAAATGACCCATGTCAACAATGTTTACCATAAGCAAGTGCAAAGTGCGCACCAAAGTTTGTCAAGATCAAGATAACTTGGATGATGGACATAGATAGATGAAAATGGATTGGATAAATGGCTCATGGATGAATGGATTTATTATGGATAAGATGGATGGAATGCTAGATTTATGATGGATGGGACGAGATGCTTTTATCTAAACTGGCGCACGTAGATGCTCGATTCTACTCATGACCCCTGTTTGTCAGGTTTTCATCATGGTCTTGCCCAAAGCGCCACCCATGCGGTTTTCACTAGAGGATGATTTTTTTCTCTTTACTGTTTTCAATCCTTTTTCTATTTTTTTTGGATTTTCATATTTTTTGATTTTTTTTATTTTTCTAAAAGATTCATGTTGACCCACCTAGTGGTGTCGATGTAGATGCTTCTGTCATAATGTGCCATCGATATCCTGCTTGAAGAAGTTGTTTTGCTAAGATACGTGCACTTGAATGCAACTTTTGAGATTCTTGATCTACTTCATCGATACCGGAGTTAACTTTATCTTTGTGCATACATTGTGATAGAGTCCCTTCTAAATCCTTATGATGAAGGGTTGTTGCCAATACATGGTCAATGTAAGAACTAGATATCACATGCGTGGAGGCATGGATGAAGTGTGTTTAGGGATAAAAGATGGATTGGTTGATAGTTTGGAACCTTTGACTCTCCAAATTTGGGAAGATGAGCAATGATGGGTGGATACGAAAGTATGCGTGGAATTAGGACCAATTGTTTAATACACTTTGTACGTCACTTGAAAAGCCTACTTTTTCTTTTGTGGACATCTTCGATGGATACTTTTCCCTTTTTTATTTTTCCCCATAGTTTCTTT
Source organism: Sequoia sempervirens (assembly GCA_007258455.2). Classification (NCBI taxonomy): domain Eukaryota; kingdom Viridiplantae; phylum Streptophyta; class Pinopsida; order Cupressales; family Cupressaceae; genus Sequoia; species Sequoia sempervirens. The sequence continues at coordinate 19,043 of VDFB02371232.1, forward strand.
GACTAATGGATTTTGATAGGGATGATCTTTCTTTGTATTCTTTGGTATCCATTTGTATTTGATTTGTCCATTATGCTTTCCAACTTGTTTTCCTTTGATAACATTCTTTGTACTTTGATTCAATTCTTTCTTTTGACGTTGGTCCCAATTCATGGATGGGGTGATGGGTGGATGAAGATTCGTGACGTGGCTGGTTGTAGTATTGACACTAGTTTCATCATAAGGACTCTTCGTGCTCCCTATGTTGACGTTTTCTTGAGATGAAGTTTCCCCCAATATTGTGGAAGTAGTACCTTCATGCTTTGATTCTACCTATTCTAAGAGCTCTTGTTTAGAGTGCATTCTCTGATAAATGACCACCGTAGATGATGTTATTTCGATTGGATGCTATGTTGACTCTAAAATATCCTATTCTGTATGACTTATTTCCTTGAGCGGATAATGTTGGATATTTGCATACTTGATGTCCTCAGTATGAATTTGGGATATATCTGATCCTGATGTTGATAAATTAGTTTGACTGTAGGAATTAATACTCTGCTCTTTTTGTGTAACAGAATCTTGTTCTAGATGAAGATCATCTACGTGTCCATCCACAGAAAGCATCTCATGGGTAGATGGAGGAGTATGTGCATCTTGCATAGATAGGAGAGTTTCCATTAGATTATTGTAGTATCTCGAAGATACAAATTCTTGATCTTGAATGTTTTTGGAGTTTCTTTCAACATGATTTGGATCAAGTTCTTGACATGGGTTAGTTTCAAAGGATGGATTACTTACAAATGGTTCTTGTATGGGAAATGGCTCAATTTCCTCTTGATCTTTGAATGGACTTGGATCAAGTGTCAAGTTGAAGACTCCTTTAGTATTTGTAACCATGAGATCAAAGGGGGTGAATATGTCTTGGAAAGGACTATTGCTAGACTTTGGTGAAAGACATTGATCATACTTTAGAATAAATTCTTGAGATATTCCCTCTAACTCATAAGGAAATGTAGAGACATTTTCAACATGATCATTGGTCGATGCCTCGTTGGATGAGGAAAAAACATCTTTATTGATGGATAGATCTTGATAATTATTTTTAGCAATTGTGGTGGAGGGATTTCCAATGTCTTCAACCATAGGGTCAAGTGATGTTGGCATTTCTTTGATCAGATCATTGTTGGTTTGTGGAATTTGATCATGATTGAAAAGTAACTCTTGACATATGTTGATTTGGTCATTGGATGAAGTAGAAATAGCTTGAAGGTGTTGAGTGATGGATTGATCTTGATCCTTGTTCTCAAAAATTGTGGTGGAGAGATTGCCAATGCTATCATTGTCCCCAATAGTGATTATCTTTTGATCAATCAGGTCTTGGATGATTTTTTTGAGTCGAACACAATCTGATGTTTTGTGTCGCTTTATTCTATGATAATCACAAATGTGCTTCTCATTATACGTTGGTGGTTTTATGGCTTGTTCTTGATAGTTCACATAAACGAGGATTTTTATGAGATTTTCTTGTACCAATTGTTGCAGGACTGATTCGATTGGTCTACCAAGTGGTGTGTATTTTCGCTTGTTTCCTTCTGATATTTTCACTTTAAATTGACCTTGTGGTGATTGATTTTGGAGATTTGGTGATTGATCCTTGAGATGTGGTGATTGATCTTCAAGATGGAGTTGATCTTGATGTCCGAATACTTGACATTGGAAATATTGTTCTTGATGTTGTGGTGGACACAACTCACTAATTTGATGACATGGATTAACCAATGGATGGGTGTATTGATTTTGGAGTGAAGATATCTCTTGGCTCAATAATTCAATTAGTTTGGCATGTGAAGCAAGTTGCTCTAGCAAAATTTGATCTTGATTTTGCATTTGATTCCATTGATTTGGCTTTTGTTGAAGTAGATTTGGAATGTGCCCTTGTGGTGTTTGAATGGGATCATGGAAAAAATCATCTTGGATAATGTTCTGATTTGGGATGATGTTTAAATTTGACATTATGGGTTGAAGTTGAACTTTGTTGGGAAGCATATTTCCTTGTTTTAGGTAACTTTGATTTTACATGGTGTTACCTTGACTTCGATTAATACATGGAATTGTTAACATATTTTTTGGATTTTGAACAATATTCGTATGATTTGCAAACATATTTATCCCAAAGTTTTCCAGATTCATGTTTGGAAAACTTGTACTTGGTATATTCTCATTTGGCATGGAGGGATTTGATGGGATGATGTTGTTCATTTGAAGGATCATGCATTGATTGTTCAATTGAAAAAATTGTAGGTTTGGATTTAAATCTACCATCGGGAAAGGTGTTCCAATCTTTTGACTAGGCATACTCACATTTTTTGTACCATTGATGTTTGTAGGAGACAACGATCCCATGTATGGATTGTATAAATGTGAGTGTTGATAATCAATTGGAATTGTAAGGCTTGATAACTTAGTTGACTTGGATTACTCATGATGTATGGATCAAGTTTATACTCCATGTTCCTCTTGTATTTTGACCTTGTTGCAAAAGTGACCTCTAATGTTTTTAGGACCAATGACGAGATGAAGGATGAAGAGGGGAAATGATATGAGTGTTGAACGTTTAGGGACTTTGGATCAATGCTAGACTTAGGATTTGATTTTGATTGGTTTGATTTGGGTAATGAACTTGTAAACCCAAAGATGTAAGATGTTATCTTAGGATGAACTTGTTCAAAGAATTGCTAATTTAATTAGAGGTATGAGAAAGGATGCATTCCCATACTCCTAACTAAATAAGGTGATTTTTGGTTGGATGATTTACTCAAGTCTAGAATGATATTTTCAAAGCTCTAAAGTTATCTGGTGGGATGAAGATGATAAATGTTTGGGATGGATGGAGTGTTTTATTTGATCCTAAATGAGCCGAGGAAGGACTTGTTTACTAGACCAAGATAGTGAAGAACACACATTTCTCTAAGAGTAATTCCAAATCAAAAGACCAATGTTTGTTTGAAAGATGATAAAAAGATAAACAAGCACATGTGTGGGGTCCAATTTTTTATCTTTGCTTTAATGACTTCCTTTTACCAAAAATAGACGCTTGATTATGTTTCAATCGAGATGTCTAATGTCTCAACTTTCCCCTTATCCCACAAAGTGTATTATGCAGAAACTAGGGAAATTTGAGGCAAGAGTTACCTATTGTTGACCTTAATAGGAGCAAATTGAGATGAAATCCAAATGTTTAGAAGCCTCTAAGGATAAGAATTCCAAGGGAAAGCAATAACATGTGATTTTTTTCAAGGATATTTGCTTCTCCTAAAGGGTTTGAGATTTGATGCTCATGTTGAATGTTGGTTTTCCAATGTTTTCGATCAAAGCATTGTTTTTTCAAACCAACTCACAAGAAATATAACATCCTAGCTCAATTGGTGCATTTTTATTCATGGGCTTGCCTCATGCCCTTCGTAGTAGAAGAGATGACTTTACATGCAACCAAGGAAAAAATATAAAGGCATGTTAAGAATGAAGTCTTAACCTCAATATTTTAACCAAGATTGGACATGGCAAGTAACTTCTTGGAATCTAAGTTCCAATGCACCACTTTGATAAACTCGATGAATGGGTTAATAGGCTACTACAAACAAGGGTTTTATTTCGGACTTTCCCTTCATGGAGATTGACCCATATGACAAGAGTTCCCTTTCAGATCCATCTTGTTAGAATCAACTGCATGATATTGGCGTTTACTCCAATACCTACATTTATATCCCAGTTGGAAATAATCTTGGCTTTAGAGTGTTACCAGTTGAGTTGTTCCCTTGGGTGAGTAATTTTTACCCAAAGAAGGCCCTCTAGGATAAACAAAAGAAAACAAAGACAAAATCCGTAACTCGATCAATCTTTGATGACACAAAGAAAGAGAATATACACGATGATGCTCTACTCACACTCACACAAGATTTTGTTCAATTTTAAACCTAAACTAAAGTGTGGAGGCAATCTTTTATGCAACTTAATTTCATCAAAAATACTTTTGATTCTCAAGATTGCCGTGAAGTGCAAGAGAAGTGCACACACCTTTTTAGATGAGATTATTTTGCATAAAAGATTACAAAGCAAAAAATAGACATGTTCATTTTAAATCCCACAACAATGATGAGTTCATTTTAAAACACCAATATCAAGTGTGAAGTTGTTTGCTCAATTTTAGCCCAAATTGAAATCTAGTAGGTGTCTAAGGTTCAATTTTATCCCAACTTTGAAAGAAAATAATGATCTAATTGGCTTAAAACATAAAATTAAAGCATGAAATGGAAGCCCTTAAGCATTAAAAAATGCTTTTTGAGTTTCAAATTTGATGCTCAATTCTTCAACTTCAACTTTTCTTTCATTTTTTCTCAACTCCAATGCTTGATTCCAATGTCGATTTCACCTTTACCTTTTGCTTTCCTTTGTTTTCCTTCATTTTCACCTTCGTTGTCCTTCTTCATTTTCGTTGTTTTCCTATTAAACAAGATACCATCATGTGAGGATCAAAAGATTAAAATCATTTTGATCATTAACCTTAAATAATAACATGATCACAAATGAAAAGAGAAAGATTTGGATGATAATGATAGTAAAAGGATGATTTAATCATGCTTTGATATTTTATTTTATTGAAAAGATATAACACTTGCTAGACCCATTCTTTCCCTTATCAAAATTCACATCATTAAAGGTATTGAGCCAATAAATCAACCATAAAGAATAAATCTTTCAAAATTTCCCTCCTAATCTTAAATGTTGACTATCATAATAAACGTGATAATATAAAATTATGACATTTATATAGGATCAATAAGTATAATGATATAGTATGAGAGAATTATGGGAGAATAAAATGCTCCCAATCAAATCAATTACTAAAATCATTCATCAAATCCATATATTACTAAAAGATTGCCGGTGCATGTTTCTTTAATTTCAATGTTTCTAGCCGATTTCCTATCCATCACATTAAAGACAAAATCTAGAACATATCACTAGTGCCTGCATAGGAAAAAAAAAAGCAATTAGATATAGTTCAAAATTAAATAACTATCACATTTCCCCAATTATTTTAACAAGATGAAACCAAAATCAAATAGATTTCTCCCACCCATCAAAAATAAAAAAAGATGTAATGATCTGTAGAGTATTTAATGATAGAGACAATAATGTAAATGAGACCAACCATAATACTGAAAAAAACAATAATATTTATGATGGCCTAAGATATTTGCACGTCATACACCTCCCCCCAAAGATCATGCACTTTTCAAAATACATGTGCATGGTGACTTCAAAATTATGGATGAAGAATTTCATTTCCCTCCGGAGATCACACCCTCCAATTCTCATCATATATTTGAATAAATCTGATTAAAAGTGTGCTTAGGCTAGAGGTGGGCTCCAAACTCCTTGCAACAAATGATATATGGTCTTAATACATATATATATTACTAGTCCTTAAATTGTTGGCACTTATTAAGTATTTAAGGCATCCAAATAAGGGAATATTATCAAATATCACAGCAGCCTGATACATTCAACTCTACCCATATATCTAAGACCTGTACTTTCTTCTTAATGCTACGTAATCAATTTTAGAAATATTGTTATGACCTCTGCAATTTGAAATGGTATTGAATCCGCCCCCAGATTACTCTAACTCTTGACCAAACAATTACTATTGAAGAGGAGGTATGGTAGAGTTGGCTTTAAAGAAGACTCCTTAAAGCTGATTAAAAGCCAAAAAGTTGTTTCTTTTCTTATCTGAAGTCTATCCTAGTTTTCAAACCTGAGGATTTTTCCTTTCTTGCAATTTTCACATGTTCATAAATGAGAGTTTTGGAAATGGTGTATGGACATCCATTAAAATTTAAGGCAGGTGGAAACAACAAGACTGAGAACTAATGCATACAGAAGGCATAGGAACCATTTGACAAGAGCCCTCCCAGAAATGTCATCTTATGAAATGCCATGATTATAGCATATGCACCGAATCTTTTTGACAGTATGCTTTAAAGCGAGGTAGTCTTATGGAATGCAATAATTGCATGATATGCATAGAAGTTGTAGGATCGGTTCAAAGAGATTCGGCAATCTCTGACAGCGTCCTCTCTACATCCCTTTGTCGCCTATGTCCTTTTGTGAATGGAGATATCTACAATGAAAAAAGAGTACACACTGTAGCACACCATTTAGTCGACCTTCATAAATTCTCAATCTAGGCACTAGTCAAATAAGGTGAATATTACTTCAAACAACCATATGTATCAATAGCTTAGTAGAAATGCCTGGATTGATGAATTTTTATCTCATTTTGTCTTTGTTTATCTATCTCCCTACCAGAAATGGTGAAGGATTTGAATCCATGCTAACATTATGAACCACGATTGAGGGACTAGGATTGCAATAAGGTAGTCATACGCAGTTTCAACGGGGTCCTCTTATTATGGCTACTTTGGGAAACTAACATCAACCTTGCATATTACACAAAATATGTAAACCCATCAACTATCTTTCTACTGCTCCAAAGAAAGAAAGTTTTCCGCTTTAGGTAACAAGGGAAGGAGTGTTGCGTATTTGTTGTGCTATGGAGACTAGAATAAAGCAGTGTGCTTTGGTAGACATGTAAGCAGAAAAGGATGAGGCATGCAAAATGTTGGATAGAATGCATGGGCATAAAGAAGGCGTGGGACTATTAGACAAAATGCACTGAAAAAACTATGATCTCAAGGAATGCCATGATTGTAGGGCCAGATATGCACAAAATGGATTTGTTGAATAGACTTTAGGTGCTTTCAAGCAAATGCAATTTGTAAAAGCATAGACAAGACATGTGAACTGTTTGACAGAATTCCTGAAAGAGATGACTTATGCACAATGGGGATTCGATGAAGAGGCTTTAGGAGCTTTCAAGAAAATGCTATTGGAAGGTGTAAAACAGAGTTCCACAACCTATGCCATCATTGACCCAGCCTATGTTAGAACAGAAGCATGAAGAGGGTACGCCATCTGTTTAACCGAATACTTCAAGGAAATGTGATGATATGGGCCTCTAATAGCTAAAAAAAGAGTTGTAAAACTAAGAATGGATCCAAGGTTTAACTGATAAACATAGAGTTAGAACGAATACAAAATGGATAACTCCAAAAATTGTTAACAGATTTATTGTTTATTTAATAGCCTTGTTAAGAGAAATTCAAGATTAAAAAGTGTTTCATTTGTATGTGAGTCATTATAGATTCAAGAAACTTCCTATTCAAGACCCCATAATGCATTTGTAATTCCTCAAACAAAAGTATAGGCAGTGTTTTAATTAACACAATGTAAACATAGTAGATTTCAAAATGTAAACATAATTAATTACAAAATTTAGTGTTTCCCTCCCTCTAGCGCCATTTGTATGATCCTTAAATTTGCATTAGCTCAAAAACAAAAATCCTTTAGCATTGTTAGTGAACCAAAGCAAAATAAATATTCTCTATAATATTCATTTGATCACAAAAATAATGCAAAAGAAGCAAGCAAAACATAGATAAACATTATTCTAATAATCAAACCAGCATCTTATAGTGGATTGGTGCTTCTTCAATGTGGAAAGAAGCCCTTTCCCAATCCTTTTCTAAACTACAAGTTATGTTGATGATATATTAATGATCAAGATGATAAAGGGGAAAAATTAGCTCTCAAATCGAAGAGAGTAACTTTGCATGGATTGTGGAGTTGTAGAGGATTTGATCAAGAATGAAGCCTTTCATTTATAGATTATTTTGATGAGATAAAATGGCCAAATGAATGAATGTGGGACAAACATTTAGCCAATGAGATGAGGCCACTTTTCAACTTACCATAGGTTGAGGGATGTGCAAGTTTTGGCCAATGTGCCCAAGAGGGGGAAATTCAAATTTGAATTTGAGAGTTAATGTTGAGATTGACTTGTGCAAGGGACATGTAAGAGCTTATTAATTTCTTTGTTGGATGTACATGTCCACTTGCTTTTGAATTCAAATTTGAAGGAATATTCCTCAAAGATGCCATGTTGATGGAAAAAGTTGATTTTAATAAATCAATAAATTGATTTATTGGTGTAAGTGGGAAAAGCTAGAGGATGTGATGGTTGGTTAGGCTAGATTAATCAGGATTAGCATAGCTTAATGATGATTAGATGCTTTGACCCATTTGACTTGAATATTTTGGTTTATTTAAATCAAAATTGGATGAAAGGTGATTTGAGACTTAATTAAATAAAAGGATTGATTTATTTAATCAAGGAGGGTGATGTTAGGATCAAGTTGATTTATTTAATTTAAACTGACGACTTTAGGAGATTTATAAATAAACTTGATTTATTTGCTGAATGGATGAATATGACCTAATCGAATGCATTATGCTAATTTTGCATGTCTACAGTATGTATGACCAACCTAAGTGCAAGAAAAAAAATATTTTTCTTTTGAAACTTTCAATATATGTAGAGGACACATGCCTAGATGTGTGAGATTTTTTCTTTTGTAATATTTTTGCATGTAAATAATTAGTTATGATTTTTTTATTAGAACATTTCAAAATTATTAAAATGTGTTTTTCTAACCACCATAACTTGATCAAAAATTTATGAAATTAATTTTTTTAATATATCCTATAGTATGCAAAGCATAGAATGTGACACATCTTTTAAATTCAAAAAATGTGAAATAGTTTGAAAGTTATATTTTTTTCAATGAACCTATCAATCAAGACTTTATTCATAATGTATGTAGAAAATCAATAATAATTATTTATTAAATTCAAAAAAGGTATATCTTATATTTGTACAAAGATGACAATGTTTTCTATAAACCTTTTTCATTTCATCAAATTTGGATAAAAAAATTCATCAGCCAAAAGGGAAAACTTTGAAAAACTAAGGAAATTTTGCAAACACACTTTTTGAGTTGACTTTCCATGTTCAACTATCTCGAACCAAATCTTGAGCCAAAGCCAAAACCTATTGATTTTGTCAAAAAAATGGATATTCATTACTTGTATAATTTATAACACATAATATTTAGATATTAATATGTACTAATATACTAATATATTATATATTACATATATTACATATATTTTATATAGTATATATAAAATATTATATATTATATTAATACTAGGTAATATATATTATATAATTTATTTAATACATAGTATATATTATCTACTAGATTATATAATATATATAGTGAGATAGAGAGATGGGATGTGAGAGATAGAGTGAGGGAAAGACCCGAGAGAGAGAGGGGTTTGGGAGGGATAGAGGAAGGTAGAGATGAGAGAGAGAGAGACTTGAGAGTGAGTCAGAGAGGATTAGAAAGACTTGAGAAGGAGATGGAGACTAAGAGAGACCAAAGAGAGACTTGAAAGAGAAAGAGTAAGAGAGACCTAAGAGGAAGCTATAGAGTGAGACTTGAGAGAGAGAGAGTTATCTAGGTAGGGTGCCCAAGGGAGAGACCTAAGAGAAAGAGGTAGTGGGAGCGATAGAGGGAGGGAGAGAAGGATTGAGAGAGAGTTTAGGGTTTAGGATGGGAGGTATAGAAGGAGTGAGAGACCCAAGAGAGAGAGGGTGGGAGAGATAGAGGGATGAAGATAAGGATAAAGAGTGAGACTTTAGAAGGAGAGAGGAAGATATATACAAAGAGAGAGAGTTGAGAAGAGAGGGATTTGAGAGGAAGATATGGATTGAGATATATTTTTATAGGTGGGTGGAATGGATAGAGGGGATGAGAGACCCAAGAGAGGGAGAGGGTGAGAGAGGGTGAGAGAGGGAGATATTGATGGGGGGAGAGTGAGAGAGAGAGAGACAAAAAAATTTGAGATAGAGAGAGAGACAAATAGATAGATAGATAGAGATACAAAGATAGACAAAAAAATTGAGGGAGAGAGGAAGATACTAGATAGAGAGAGACCAAAGAGACAGACACACAAATAGAGATAAATAAAAAGATAGAGATAGAGAGAGATAGACATAGAGATAGAAAAATAGATAGGGAGGGAGGGAAGAAGGGAGGGAGGGAGGGAGAGAGAGAGAAATAGATAGGGAGGGAGGGAGGGAGGGAGAGAGAGAGAGAGAGAGAGAATATATATATATACAAAGAGCGAGAGAGAGGCCAAATATGGAGGTAGGGAGAAAGAGAGAAATACCAAAGAGGGAGATGGATACTAAGAGAGAGAGAGAGAGAGGGACTAAGAGAGAGTTGTCTAGGTAGGGTGGGAGGGATAGAGTGAATGAAAGACCTAAGAGAGAGAGGGAGGGAGGGAGGGATATAGAGAGAGAGATATATGAGGGAGAAAGGGGGAGAGAGAGAGGAGGGGGGAAGAAAGAGAGAAAGATCTAAGAGGGATATGAAGAATGAGAGAGAGAGAGGGAGGGAGAGAGGGAGTGGGAGACCTAGTAATGCCAAAGCTAGAGATGGAGATAGTATAAGATATATAATATATAATATATTATTTATATACTATATAGTATAAAATATATATTATGATATATTAATATATAATTTATTAATATATATTAATAATATATAATATTGTTTCTATGTTTTATTCGGTTATAAAAATAAAACAAAAATGGATATCTATTACTTATTATATATGATTTGAATCTTACCTTGTGCATACATATTATTCAATTTGTATAAAACTAGAAATAACAGATATGCATCTATAACATATATCTATTTATAATGAATATCAATTACAAATGGATATTCATTATTTATTGTATAAGATTTGAAGCTTCCCCTATGCATACATATTAATGTATAATATAATTTATATATACTATATAGTATATATGATGAGGGAGCAAACCCGAGACATAGAATAACACTCACATAATAAAGAATAATATTTTATTAAAAAATATGGAACTCTTACATGCAGAGGATCTCAAATCCTTGGGCTCTTTGATACATGCAATTTACAAACTTGCAGAAAATTACCCAGATTCCCCTTTCGGAGCATGCGAACTCTTTTCCACCAAATAGTTGCCCAAAAATAAGAAATTAGCTCATAAATAGCCCCTTTTTTCAGTTTGGAGCCAAAACAACATTCGAGTTATGAGTTTTGGTGGTTTGGCACCAAAAATTACAACTTGAAATTCAAATTTAGATTCACATTCAAAAATTAGCACATTCCTAAAAAATGTACCAACTTCCGGCAACCATACCTTTTAATCCGACTGTCAAATCTTCAATAATAATACCTTTTCGGAAAGCTCTCAAAAAGATGATTTTGCATAAAGTAGGTCTATGGCTAACTACTTTGGGATTTTTGCAATTTTTTGGGCCCATGTGGAACCGTTTAGTGCCTCAAACTAGACTCAGAAGGTTTTTCAGGGCAAAAGCAGAAACTAGAACTTGAATAACTTTCAAACCGTGAATGATCTTGACTTGATTCTTTCGTCAAAGTGCTTATTTTTCCATCCTGAACCTTCCCATAAATTTATTTCTTCCCACACCTTCAAATTCACACTTGCTAAAAACAACAGTTGAGTAGAAAAAAATAGAAAAGTAGTTCTAAAAGTTGGAAACTCTTATTTGACAAAAAGGGTATCTAGAAATGCAAAAACATCAACAACAAACAACACGAATGTAAATGGAAACCATCTTTTTGGGTGATACAATATTTCCCTTACACCATTGGATGCTCCTGCATCAATATATAATATATACCTTAATAATAATATATAATATATATTATATAAATATATAATATATTAATATATAATAAATATATTAAATATAAATATATATATATAATATACTCATTTAATATATTAATATATAATAAATATATTATATAGGGGATTGGGAGGGATAGAGGGGGGAGGAGACGATAGAGAGAGATAGAGAGAGTGAGAGAGAGATGGAGAGTGAGAGGTAGAGAAAGTGAGAGAGGGATTGGTAGAAACATCTAAGAGATGGAGACAGGGAGAGAAAGTGGGTGATACTAGAGAGAGAAGAGAGAGAGACCAAAGAGATAAGAGAGAAGGAGAGAAAGGGAGATGGAGAGTGTGAGAGAGTGGGAGACACTTGAGAGAGAGAGATAGAGACAGAGAGAGGCAAAGAGAGTCAGAGAGAGACTTGAGAGGTAGATGGAGTGAGAGAGAGTGGAATAGACTAGAGAGAGGTAGAGAGCGAATGGGAGGGACTTGAGAGAGAGAGGGAGAGAGGGAGTGGGAGGGACCTGAGAGAGAATAGAGAGATAGAGATATATTTTTGAGAGGGAGATGGAGAGTGAGAGAGAGAGAGAAGCGGGGGGGAGAGACCTGAGAGATAGAGAGATAGAGAGGTAGAGAGATAGAGAGAGATAGAGATATAGAGGGACAAAGAGATAGACAAAGATAAATAGAGATAGAGATATAGAAAAAGATAGAGAGAGAGACAAAGAGGTAGTGTGAGAGACTTGAGAGAGAGAGAGACCTAAGAGGGAAATGGAGAGTGAGAGTGGTAGATACCAAAGAGAGAGAGGGAGAGACTTGAGAGAGAGAGAAAGACCTCAAATAGAGATGGAGAGTGGGATAGAGTGGGAGAGACCAGAGAGAGAGAGTGGGAGGGACCTAAGAGAGAGAGAGAGGGGGACAAGGGGAGAGGAAGTGTGAGAGACATGGGAAAGATATATTTATATATATATATATATATATATATATATATTTGAACACAAGGGAAATAGGATTCCACCTTTTAGAAGATGGAACTAAGGGACCTATTTCACTCTTAGTTCATTCAAGGAAACCCTAGAGATCTCAACCTAATGATCTCATTAGGAAAAGACATTTCTATAAGGACTCCTTAGGTGTAATTAAAAAAATGGGGGTTCACTAAGAAAATGCTTCTAAAGAAAGAAAAGTATGAAAGCAATATCCAAATATAACTACATGACCTAGAAAATGGAATTTGAAAGCATGTAATTAAATTGATAAACAAAATAGACTAGAGAAATACCTAGAGAAATGATGATGACTAAGAAAGGCCTAAAAAACCCTAAAAAATTGTTTCTTTTAAGGTGTATTGGGACTCATACGCCAAACTAGGAAATTTAGTCCTAGCATAGGGTTTTTGTGAAGGATCTAGAATCTCTCAATGACTGTTATGGATCTACTAAAATCTAGTAAAAATGAAGTATTGGGACTCATATGCCCAAACTGTTGCAAAGTGTTCCATTTTGTCACAAAGTGTCCCAGGAGCAGAATTCTAAAGAAAAAAAATTGTGAGCCTCTAAAGATGGATAAAAAAAGTACTTTCCCACTGGTTTCATGTAAATAGGTTGGATATCTTTCTCTAGATCTAAGATTTTGTGAGCCTTGGAAAATTTTCATGATAACTTTGACAACTTTTGCAACTTTGTCATTTTGGCACTTTTACAGGTTGCAAATCCATTTTTTCTTCAACCTATAAACATGCAATCACACAAAGAGAGAAAAAATGTTGTTTTGTTAGCAAATAGGGGTTTTCCTTGGTCAAACCCCATTTGGGTAATTAAACCTTGCGATGAAATAATGAAACATGAACATAAAACATGAAACATGAAGCAATGATACTATTGGGACCTCCAAAATTTGGCTAAATTTTGAGGGCCCATGTAAAAAATTTCCTTATGCACTCAAAAGTACCCTATAGAATAAGCTTAAGTGGCTCAGTTTGAGAGCCTATAACTTTGTGCCCCATGAATTTTCATGAAAAATCACTTTGGGGAAGTGTTGAGAACCTATTAGAGATGGTGTGTGACTTTTTTCATCCTCCTTGGATTATTTTTTCTGAGTTTATGAAGTCTTGGTTTCAAGGTCTAGAAGTTGGCTTGTTGTTTACACATCTTGCCCCTTTATGAGTAGGCCATCTTTGTGATGTACCTTTGTGTCTGCTAAATATTAAGCCCAACTAATATTTTTTCCATGATTCTATGCATCTTTATGAAGCCCCATGTCAGTTGGCATAGCCCCATGAATCCATTTGCTAAGTTTTCCAGTTTGAATCCATTTGCAAAAGGTTCAAATTCGCAAACTGAACTGTGTAAATCTGCAGAAAGTGGCCTAACATTTGAATTTTTATTTTTCAACCTTTTAACTTGCATATAAAAGTGTTTGTTCCCCGTGATTTTATATACTATTATCTACCACTTTTCAAGATTGCAATACCCTGTACCTCATTTCATATTTTTTCAAAGCCCATTCCATAAGAACTTTATCAGGGTTTAAAAATCAACAATTTCAAAAAAACTCTAACAAGACAACTTTTTCAATTAATATCTCTCACCTCGGGATCCTTTTTTTTATTTTTTTGTTGCACTACATTCTTGGGTCAAGTGTGTAAATGCCTATTTAGTTTCAGGATCCCAGGATAAATTCTAATGGGTTATTTAATCATTTTCTGATTGTGATAGGGCCAAAAATGATCTCTCGAAAAGTATCAAATTTTGAAAATATAAGGACAACCCATTTCTTGTTTTGGTCCAAAAACCTCTACAACTCCATTTTCATAAATAATTGATTATGGCCACATGCAAAAAAATCTTGGCTCTAGGGGTCACCATTTGTTCCCAATGAATTTTTGGTAAGTGCACCAAGATTGTCGTACTTTTGTGGGCCAAAAAGAAAAAAATAGCCCAAAACGAGTTCGCATTATTTCTTTTTAAAAGAAAAAAAAAGAAAATCCAAATATCATTTCTCATTTCCTTTTTGTTGTGTTTTAGCTCTGCCCGCGGCAAAAAACTCTGTTATACATGCTCGCATTTTTGGAGAGGTGATTTCTTCAAAATTCATCAAGAGAAATTGGATTTCTTCACAAATATGGTGCCACGACAATGAAGAGATGCAAGAGGTAAGTATTGTTTGGTATTTGTTAGTTTTAAATTGATTTTGTTTGTTTTAGTTTAGAAATGAGTATATTTTTTTAATTTGTAGGAAATCCTCAACAAGACGAGGAAAATCCTCAACCAAATCAGCCTCAACCACAAAATCAACCTCCCCCACCATTCTCTCAATACCCTCCTGGCACTCAAGAAAATTTGAGGAGTGAAATTGAAAACAATAGAAAAGAAGTTGAGGATCTTATTAGTAGGTTGAGTGATCAAAATTATTCAACCACATAAAGAATACATCTAGCAGATTCATTGAAGGATTTGTTTAAAAATGTAGATGCAATTACCCAACAAATAGCTAGATGGAAAAATAGGAGGCAAACATCGAGGGCATATTATGCAAACAAATTATCATATAAAAAATTTAAAGATTTAAAGATTACTAAAGGTGATTTGTGCTCTCTATTCACTGACCCTAGAACAAATAAAAATCTCACCCTCAATGCAAAGAGGTTTCCTATTCATTGGTGCCACCACCAAGAGATTAGGACCGTTTTTATGATAGATGGTATATGGTATTTGATTACCCACCATGCAATAACTATGAAGTCCCCCAATATTTTCTTAGGAAATTATACTATGAGTTTGTATTGAACCAAATCCTGAATTATTTTGATATGAGGGAGTTTCAGGGGAGAGGTGGGGGGTCAGCACAGGATAGGCCCAGTGCACAGCCAGATCCTACACGACAGGGGAGACGAACTCTCACTAGGCCACCTTGTGAGAAGATTGCAATGCCAGTAGTTGCAAAGGAGAGTTCTGATATAGAGACTTTGTAGGCGATCACATCCTTGACTCAGAGTGTCATCCACCACACTAGCCCCATTGTACAACGCAATCTAGGGGAGTCTTCAGGTGGTGGCCTTCGAGGCCATGTGCGTCGATCTTGTGGAGCCACTTGTTCGTATGATCCTACCAACGCTCAGGAGGGTGCTACACAGGATCCATATGCTTCTACACAGCCTAATCTGTATGCATCTATGGGGATGGAGAGGGCGGCTGACATTCTGCATGATGCATATGGTATTGACAGTCAGGTAAAATTGAACATGTTCATTGGTGCAGGAGCACCTATTTGATCACATGCCTCCATGAGGCCATATTGAGTAATTTGTTCCATTTTTATGTTTTGAGATTTGTATAATCCCAAGAGGCCACCTTTGTGATGTTATAGGTCCTAGGATGTTGTTCATTTCTCATATATTGTAAAAATTGTCAAAAGTGCAAAATTAGGTAGATGAAATGTCATTAAAGTGTTTTGTCAACACACTAATCAAAAGGTGGTAGAAAATAGATGGTTTGGGTTGAAAATGTATAAATAAACCCTCCAAAACTCGGATTGGGGGTTGGAGACATTATTTTTGAAGTTAAATGAATGGCAACCTCAAGTTTGGTATGCATTTTCTGATTTTTACATTGTTTCCAGATTGAAGTTGTGATTTGTACAGCCTGGTATGGACTCAAATTATAGAATACTATATATGGATGGAAATATCTCTATTTCTAGTTTCCAATTCTTTTTGTCTCATTGAATTCTATCAAGTTTTGTAGAAGATATGATTATTTTGGTGAGACTGCCTATTTTAACAATATTGTGTAGAACTTACAGTATAAAAAGTGTGATGGTAAAAAATGTAAAGTCTATACTTTGGATCTGAAAATAATTGGATTTTGTTTATATGTGAATATAATTTCATTTTATTCAAGTCTCATCAAATTTCATTAAGATTTGAATGAGTTATGACCATTTTTGTGAGGGCAGGTTTGAACCCTACCTAGGGTTTGCAGTTTTGGGAAAAATATAATAACTTTCATTTCCACCATTGGATCTTCATAAGAATTTGATAAAGAGTATATAACTATGTTTTCTTCAATATAACCAGAGGGATTGGCTTCACTATTTGTTTTGTAGAAGTTATTAATGACTGTTCATGGAAATAAATTGTGGGTTGCCATAGTTATGTTTCCAATGTGATATACAATGTTTAATAACATGTGTTATACAAAGATTGTTTTGGATTATTGTTGAAGGTTTGTGATATGTGTTGTGAATCCTCCTAGCTCTGCATCAAATTGGTATCAGAGCCTAGAAAAGATATGGGCTGGTGAAGTTTGTTGGTTTTGTTTTGGTGTTTTTGGTTGTGTTTAGTAGGTTGAGTGATTAAAATTCTTCAACCACAGAAAGAATACATCTAGCATATTCATTAAAGGATTTGTTAAAAAATGTAGATGCAATTACCCAACAAATATCTGGATGGAAAAATAGGAGGAAAACATCGAGGGCATATTATGCAGACAAATTATCATATAAACAAGTTAAAGATTTAAAGATTACTAAAGGTGATTTGTGCTCTCTATTCACTGACCCTAGAACAAATAAAAATCTCACCCTCAATGCAAAGAGGTTTCCTATTCATTGGTGCCACCACCAAGATATTTGGAACCATTTTTATGATAGATGGTATATGGTCTTTGATTACCCACCGTGCAATAACTGTGAAGTCCCCCAATATTTTCTTAGGAAATTATACTGTGAGTTTGTATTGAACCAAATCCCGAATTATTTTGATATGAGGGAGTTTCAGGGGAGAGGTGGGGGTCAGCACAGGATAGGCCCGGTGCACAGCCGGATCCTACACAATAGGGGAGACGACCTCTCGCTAGGCCACCTTGTGAGTAGATTGCAATGCCAGTAGTTGCAAAGGAGAGTGTTGATATAGAAACTTTGCAGGCGATCACATCCTTGACTCAGAGTGTCATCCACCACACTAGCCCCATTGTATAGCGCAATCTAGGGGAGTCTTCAGGTGGTGGCCTTCAAGGCCATGTGTGTCGATCTTGTGGAGGCACTTGTTCGTATGACCCTACCAACCCTCAGGAGGGTGCTACGCAGGATCCATATGCTTCTACGTAGCCTGATCTGTATGCATCTATGGGGATGGAGAGGGCGGCTGACATTCTACATGATGCATATGGTATTGACAGTCAGGTAAAATTGAACATGTTCATTGAATTTAGTTTATTAAATTTTGACTATGAAATGCAAGATTAACTAATTTAGTTTTATTATTTTAATAAAATTTTAGGGTCACAGTGTTGACCCTAGGTACTTCAGTCAAGCTACTTATTTTTGTAGTACACCTATCAGTGGGGTATGTAAAGTTAGTAAACAATTAGAAATTTATTACATGTGTTAATAGCATTGTTTTATGAATGGTATTTTAATATGTGATTTTGGATGTTGAACAGGGTGTTGTTGGAGGTTCCAAGGAAACACCTCCGAGTGCGAGTAGATTTGCTCAAACTTTCACTGAGGTAATATAGAATAAAGAGAACTTAAAGTTAATGAATTCTAATTTTAATCTAGATTTGTGGATATATAGTCATAAGAGTATATGGGTTCACTAGGTTATTATTTGAAATCTTTTAAGAATGGTCCTACCATGATTGTTTGTCTTAGAATTCCTACACTAGCAAGCTATATATAATAAAAATTTAACATGGAACTAACAAAGGTAGAGCTACATTCTACTCCATCCTATATAATTTTTTTGTGATGTCAACGTAACCAAGAATAAGACTATGGATGTCCTACATGATGTCAATGTCACCAAAAATAAAACTTCTATCCTCGACCCTATCTATCAGCCAAGACTCCTTCAATATCTCCTAGACACTTGGAGATGCTTAAGACTAGGTCAAAATACCCTATATTCTCTTCATTTGTTTCATAGCTCATCAAGTTTCCCTAGATGTTCTCTAACTAATCATGATTGAATGGAAAGACGTTATAAGTACTCATTAAACTCTCAACTATTGGATCCTCCTCAAACTTTCCCATAGGACGTGGAAAATGCTTAGAAATGATTAAATTCACTAATAGGGTGTGGGAGATCTTTTAGGAAAACATTTGATGCTAATTTGATCCATTGAATTCTTCTTCATTCTTATATATTCCTCAAATATACCTTGCAATACCCCTATCATACCTAAATCTACTACATTCATGTCCTTGTTAGCTAGCATGTAGGTGATATAGTATGGTCCATGAATTTTTATGTCTTCTTTTTTCATTTTTCTATACAGTCCTCTTTTATCTCACTACTAGGTCCTCACATAAAAAGAAAAGAAAAAATTACTTCTTTTTCTCATCTAAGGCCCCTAAGGTTTTAAACCCCTTAGATGCAAGGATTCAAAGCACATCAACCATGTGGTGCAAATGACTAAATCCCAAAGACATTTGTAGCAATGAAAGAGTTTGGAAAGGTAGAGAGAGCTACACTGGTGACTTAGGAGAAACTTCAGCTTTCAAAAACAAAGCCAATTAGGCTGGCAGACATGTGGATCAGGACAACATTTGGTGGAAGAGGAAGAAAGATGACTAGAACTCTGGAGGCCCACCATACTGGATTTTGATATTCAACCATGAGAGCAGAAGAGAGAGCTGATATCATGTATCAAAACATTAAGCATGCATTCTTCTAGCCAATGGATAAGGAGATGATTACTTTTCTTCATTTTCATTTGCATAACCATATCACGGCATGGGAACCATGAAGACCAAGGATGTCCAGTTTTATGTGGAGGTAATGGATGTGGTCCAAACTTTAGGAGGGGCAAGAAGGTCAATGTATGATCTTGATGAATGATAGAAGAGGGGTTGGTTAGACAAACCAGGGGCACCTAGTCATGAGTAGGGACCTATAGGTTAGATTGGTGAAGCAAAGCACCAAGGAGGTCTTACAAGGAAAGGCCTAGAGCAGGTACATACAAGGAAAGGCTCCTGCCTGCCTGCTCCTCTTCCTCTATTTGAACCTCCTTGAGGTCCTCTACCCTGGTTATATCCACCTCTTGTAGATGTTTCACCTCCATGCTCTATGAGTTTTGACTCTCCTTGGTTTCTTTGGTCATTGCCTCTACCTTGGTAGCCACCATGCTGTCCTCTTTGATCTCTTCCTTTTCCTCTTCCCTTAGAAGTCTGATCTTGCTTCCTCTTATTCCTCTCTTCAATATTTAATGCCAATTGATAACATTGGTGCACTGTTTTGGGGCTTAAGAGAACCATCTCCTCTTGAATGTTCCACTTCAAACTGTTGAGATACCTTGCCACCTTGATACTTTCATCCTCTGTGACATTGGACCTCATGCAAAGTCTTTGAAACTCCTCAGTATAAGAACTCATCTCTTGATCTCTTTGCCTCAAACTTTGTCTCCTCTTATGCAACTAAATTTCATAATCTTTAGGTAGGTATGCTTCTTTCACCTTGGCAACCATTCCCTTCCAAGTAGAGATAGGTTGCTTGCCTTCCTTCTCCCTCTCTATCTAAATGAATTTCCACCAAGTTAAGGTAGAACCTCTTAGTCTTGATTTAGCCACCTTTACCTTTTGTGCTTCAATGACTCCATCACACTCAAAATGGTTTTCCATTCCCTCTATCCAATCCATAACTAAATCAGCCTCCATCTTTCCACTAAACAATGGTACTCCTTCAAGTGTTTTTCCACTCAAAGCCTTCAATGCTTCAAGAAGGGATCCTCCTTCAATATAGGGTCAGGTTCAGGGATTCTATCCTCCTTTGCAACCTCTTCTTATTTTGCTATTCTTCCATCAAACTGCATAACATTCAGTGCTTGCTCAAGTTGGTCTAACTTTTCTCTCAATACCCTATTATCTTCCTCTATTTCTTCAACCTTCTTGGCCAACTCAGCATTTGTCACCATGATGCTAGAACCACTAGACTCTTTCTCTGACATACAAGATCAATCCCAAATCTTTTGCTTTTCCAATCTGATAGGGAGAGGGGTTGGAGGAATCAATCACTGATTCCTACTCTAGGCCTTTCCTTGTAAGACCTCCTTGGTGCTTTGCTTCACCAATCTAACCTATAGGTCCCTACTCATGACTAGGTGCCCCTGGTTTGTCTGACCAACCCCTCTTCTATTACAAACTCCAACCACCAAGTCCACCTTGGTTCATTACAACTCTTCCTTTAGATGCAAGGATTCAAAGCACATCAACCATGTGGCTTAATTTATATCATAAGTTGTACCATGATGTTCACTATGCATTCCTCTACTCTTTCAACTGTCAAATGTGTCACGCCTTGTCATTGATCACCATCATATTCTCCTTTTCATGATTATTTTCTCTATCATCTTTGGTATAAACACTTGACTATTATATTTAACTCAAGTGAGGAAACTTAAAAATCATAATGATAGGCCAAAGAAAGAATATTCAGTCTTTTCATGGTAAAAGGAGACCTCAATTTAATCACTGTCATCCTCAAAAGGTTAATTCCATTGTCAAACATTTATTGCCTATCTTAAACTATGGCAAGTGTTTAATAAGGGTTTTGAAGAATAGGCCCTTGACAAGTTAGTTCCATCATTTTTTATTGTTGCTATATCTTTATTTAGCTCTTACTCCATTCCTTGCAACAATGATACTTGGATTTATCATACTTAACTCAGTTGGCTACTATCAAAGATCCTTTTGACTAGATCATCTCTTCTTCTCATATTGGTTGTCATATTTTACATTGTGTTTTGACGCTTTTTCACTTCAAATTTGTCCTAAAGGGTCTTTTGTTTTTCAATGTGATTGTTCTAGGTTATTGTTTTTTAAAAAAATTGATAATCATATTGTTGGTTACATTTCATTACACATCATTCAAACTCAAAGCATTACTTCAAATTTGATAACTATGTTGTGATTGAATAATTTGTTGTTTTATTTTCAGATGTTGGTGAGAGAAACACTGCCAAATGTAACAAGGGCAATGGATATCGATGTTTCTACTGCAATACAATCCTCGATGGCTCTGATAGGGGAGGTATGAGGCAAATTACTAAATTTCAATTTACATTCGTTGTTATAGATGAACTAGTTCTAGTGAAAAATCAAACCATTATTGATTTGTAGTTTACTTCCTATTCGGATGGTTTATATAGGGCTCGAGCATGCCTGACCATCAGCATGCAAATATTTCCATTGAGGAGAGTGATCGTAAGATGGCTATAAGTGATTAAATTTTGTTAAATATATTAATTTTTATAATGTAATTTCTATATATTAATGTCTTTACTTCTTATTGTAACAGTTGAAACTTGACTAGGAGCTAAACACTAGGAGGAGCAGCAGGAGCACTCCTCAACAGAAACAGGTGACAGATTTATCCCCATTGGGTCAGCCAAGAAAGGGAAAGAAAATTATATTTGAACCAAAGCATGGAGAGAAATGAATTTTGAATATAGAGCCCTTTGTTGTATGCCTACATGGCAATTTTCTACATATTTTGTATTCAATATGTTTGACATTGTATGCCTATATGGCATTCTCGTAAGCCTATATGGCTTTTTTGTAACTATATTTTATACTTATATTGACATATATTGATGTACATGCATACATGGCTATTTGATTAATACAAATGTTTTTTATTGATGGTGTCCATATTTGCATGTTATAAATTCATGGTTCAATAGATATGAGTTACATTTATTCAAGTGTATACTTTACAACTTACACACATACACTTTTTGACTTACGTTGGAACATCGAAAAGTGTGAAAATTTGTGTTTGGAAGTCAAACGTAAGCCAATTGTGCAATTCTCGGTTCTTGCATACTTGATCTTATGGACTTATTCCTTCCTACCACATATTGTGAATATTTCTCATTTGGTGTAGAAGATAAATTCCTCATTTTTGAACCATTGTTTTCTTGTTTGCCTTCCACATAGAAAAATGTTCACACTGTTCAGTTTGATCAATGATCAATAATGGTTGATTGTAAACACTTGACATTTTTATGTTTTGAACTTTAATTTATAATTTTGTCATTTATATTCATAATGTTGATTACATTGCATTGCACATCTTTCAAACTCAAAGCATTGCTTCACATTGCATAACTAATAACTAGATGCTAATAGATGACAAAATTTCAATTACAATATAGTTTTTACAAAGTCAACCTAGGCAGTTATGCAATTACTTTACATTGCATAACTAATAACTAGGAGCAGCTGCCAATTACATTTGCTTGTCATGACATTCTATGAGACCACATTTCTTTGAGGCATTTTTTCAAACAGTTCATTGCCTTGTCTATACTACCACATTTTTGATACATGTCTACTAAAGCATTTTGTCAGATAGTTCAAGTGTTGCCTTGTTACTATGGCTGAAAGCCTAAAAGAAGTGCTTTTGTACAAGCTATGCATGCTTGGAAAGAATCTATCAAAAGCATAACAGTAAGCAATATCATAGACAAGGTAGTGAACTCTTTGAAAAAATTCCTCAAAGAAATGAGGTCTCATGACCTGATGGAATGCTATGACAATCAAAAATATTTGATTGTCATGGCATTCCATCACCATGAGACCTCATTTCTTTGAGGCATTTTTTCAAAGAGTTCACTGCCTTGTCTATGCTAACACATTTTTCATACATGTCTATCAAAGCATTTTATCAAACAGCTCATTGCCTTGCTGCTATGGCTAAAAGCCTAAAACAGGTGCTTTCAAACAAGCTATGGATGCTTAGAAAAAATCTATCAAAGCATAATAGTAAGCAATAGCATAGACAAGGGAATGAACTATTTGATAAAAATGCGTCAAAGAAATGTGGTCTCATGGTAGTGGAATATCAAACAATTCGCTTCCTTGTTGGTATGGTTGAAAGCCTAAAATAGGTGCTTCCAAAAAAGCTACATGGATGCTTGGAAAAACTCTATCAAAGCATACTAATAAGCAATAGCATAGAAAAGGCAACAAACTGTTTGAAAAAAAGCCTCAAAGAAATGTGGTCTCAATGGTGATGGAATGCCATGACAATCCATAGCAATTTGCTTGTCATGGCATTCGTCATGCCGTTCCATCACCATGAAACCACATTTCTTTGAGGCATTACAAAGGATTCAACTTGCCTTATCTATCTTAACACATTACATACATGTATATCAAAAAATTTATCATGAGTTCCTTACCCCTTGCTGCTATGGATAAAGCCTAAAGCGAGGTGCTTCGAACAAGAAGCTATGGATGCTTGGAAAAAAATCTATCAAAACATAATAGTAAGCAACAAGCTGATGCAATACAAGATTGCAAAACCACTCAATAGGTACATTCAAGCTACCATGAATTCAAGTTACATGGGCCCATATCGAGACCACGGCCAAACAATAGGGCCGAATGGCCTATTTCAACATACTACACTCAAACCCTTAAGGGATGCGATGCAGTTTGAACGCAGCTTAGAGTGAGGATTCCATGTGTTTGGGTGTGAAGAAGTTCATTCTAGCGTAAACATGCCTATTTGAATCGCGTTGGAATAGTCCATTTTAGTCCTACGAGTTCGCGAACAAAGTGCACCACCTTGTAACTTTCCACTACTTCCATCGACATTTTTATCAACTGGCCCGAACACCGCGGAAAACCACTTTCTGAGATAACAAAGCCGAGAGAGGTTATTGTAGAAGTGCAATGCAATCCCATAAGGATTAGATTAGGAAGTTTCTAAGCATCCGCGGTGTTGAGTAACCTCATCTTTGAAGTTTGCAGCCATTTTTCCCTTTGGACCCTTAAAGGGATCGATCTGGTTGAACATAGCTTGGAGCGATTCCGCATGTTTGGGTGTGAAAGAGGACCATGCCTAGCATAAACATGCCTATTTGAATGCGTTGGAACAGTCCATTTGGTCGCATGAGTTGCAGAACAAAAATTACACCACCTTGCAAATTTCCACTGCTTCCATTTGACACTTTTTCCATCAACTGAAAAATGGACACCATGGGAAAACCACTCTGAGATCACATAGGATCAGATGATAAGTTTCTAAGCATCACGATGTCTGAGTATCCTCATGCTGAAGTTTTCAGCCATTTTACCCTTTGGACCCTTAAGGGATCGATCCGGTTGAACGTAGCTTGGAGCGATTCTGCGCGTTTGGGTGTGAAAGAGGACCATACCTAGCATAAACATGCCTATTTGAACATGTTGGAATAGTCCATTTGGTCGCATGAGTTGCAAAATGAAAATTGCACCACCTTGCAACTTTCCACTGCTTCCATTTGACACTTTTCCATCAACTGAAAACTGGACACCACGGGAAAATGGTGCAGGGGCACCTTGGCTTAACTCCTTCATGTTTGTTTGCAATTTTGGCTTGTACTGACTTTAGCCAAGTCAAGAATGTTTGTGTGTTTAGATTGGACCTTAGAAGGTCTTGATGGTGTGGATGAGTTAGTCATTAGGACTAAACCATCTTAGTTAATCATTGTTAGTTAATGTTATTAAATTTTGGCTTTATTAAGCTTTGGACAGCCTATGTGGCAATATGGGGCAGTAAATGTGTGCTAATCATATCCTTGTTGTTAGAAGATGCCAAAGGATAGTTATGGAGGTGTTTGATTCAAAATCAAGGAGTTGGAGATCCTAAAATGAAGGGTGGTGGCAAAGTTGCAAGGATATTGCAAAATTGCATGCAACCTAACTATTGGTTTCCCTTGAAATCAAGGAAAATGCCGATCAACTACCCTTGAACTGAAGAATGGCATCAAAATGGATGTAATGGCTCATAGTGAGCAGTTAGTGTGTGTTTTTTTTTTTAAGATTTTGGTGTGAATAGAAGACAGTTCGGAGTTCTTTGTATTTTCTGTGTTTTATTGAAAACCCCATGTGTTTTCAAGACAGTGAGATATATGATCTATAAGCATTTACTTGGAATTGGATCAAGGTTTAATTAATATATTCTAGCATATTTCCTTTTGAAAATAGTTCATTGAATAAGAATATAGGCATTATAGCTAAGCTTTGCAGTGCAGGGAATAGGAAAGAATGTATTTTCTGTGTTTCACCGAGTTCTTGAGAAACAGTCATGCAAAAGCCACTGTATATACAATTTTCTCACTGTTTTTGTGTTTGTTGAATGTTATAGAATGTATTTCCCCCTGTATTCAATAGGCTTTGAGTTAATTTAGTGTTTTGTGATCATTGCTTAAGGTTGTAGGGACTTTTCTTGGTTTGAACAGTCTAGTTTGATTTCTCATGGCTCCCCCATAATCTTTGTCCATGGGATTCTCCTGAGACCAGTAGAATATGGAAGGGGAGCCACACCTTTGTAAATACTTAGCACTAGGAAACACAAGGAGCCAAGTAAGAATTTGTTATTTCAAACCCTAGGCGAGCTGTGTCTGCCCGGTTAGAGGTTTGAGTGAGTAAAGGCTAAGAACTTAGGCAAGGGAATTGTCCATTGTACGGAATCCGTATAGTTCCAAGTGGGGTAAGACAATATCTTCACAGTCCAAAAGGATTGAGGCTTCCATCAATCCAACAAAGGTAGACTTGAAGGAGGAAACAGTGAAACCCTAGAAGATAGGGCAATTAGGCCTCCTCTCCAAGAGTGTTGGAATCCACTGTACGGTACAGTCAGAGGTCTAAGACTTGATGCAAGATTTAAAGCTCCAAAAAGGGTGTCTGGAATTGAAGATCATTGGACAGGTTGTTTGGCAAGTTTAAAAGAAAAAGGCAGAAAACTGACTGCCAAGGGCTACTAGAAATAGGGCCTCACCAAACGAAAATCTTGGAAACGGGTAGTTTGAGGAGTGAACACCAAGCAAGATGGAACTTTATGGATGCAAGAATCATGAGGATGGTATTTTCAAAGCCCCTGCAAAGAGTTCAAGTCAAGCAATGAGATTGGCATCTAGACCCTTCTAGGTGTTGGAAGAAGAAAGCAAATCCAAAGAGTGTTGAATCCTCCAAGGTGAAGCACAAGGAGAGTAACTCTTGTGACAGAGTTAGGAAAAGGCTTATTTAATGATCTAAGTTAGTTTAGAACCTTGAAGCCATCAAGCTCATGAGTGAAGACAGAGAGAAAGTTCTTCTAGTGGGAGTGCAAGCACATCTTGGAGGTGTCATACACCAGAAAACCACTCCGAGATAACCAAAACCGAAAGAGGTTATTGTAGAGGGGACCAACGCAATCCCATAAGATTAGACGAGAATTTTCTAAGCATCATGGTGTCTGAGTAACCTCATGCTGAAGTTTGGAGCCATTTTGCCCTTTGGACCCTTAAGGGATCGATCTGGTTGAACGTAGCTCGGAGCGATTCTACATGTTTGGGTGAGAAAGAGGACCATTCCTAGTGTAAACATGCCTATTTTAAGGTATTGGAACAGTCCATTTGGTCACAAGAGTTGTAGAATGAAAATTGCACCACCTTGTAACTTTCAACTGCTTCCATTTGACACTTTTTCCATCAACTGAAAACTAGACACCACGGGAAAACCACTCCGAGATAACCAAAACTGAGAGAGGTTATTGTAGAGGGGCACAATGCAATCTCATAGGATTAGATGAGAAGTTTATAAGCATCACGGTGTCTAAGTAACCTCATGCTGAAGTTTGGAGTCATTTTGCCCTTTGGACCCTTAAGGGATCGATCTGGTTGAATGTAGCTCAGGCGATTCAGCGTGTTTGGGTGTGAAAGAGGACCATGCCTAGCATAAAAATTCCTATTTGAACATGTTGGAATAGTCCATTTGGTCGCATGAGTTGCAGAACAAAAATTGCACCACCTTGCAACTTTCCACTGCTTCCATTTGACACTTTTTCCATCAACTGAAAACTGGAAACCATGGGAAAACCACTCTGAGATAACCAAAACCGAGAGAGGTTATTGTAGAGGGGCCCAACATAATCCCATAGGATTAGATGAGAAGTTTATAAGCATCACGGTGTCCAACTAACCTTATGCTAAATTTTGGAGCCATTTTGCCCTTTGGACCCTTAAGGGATCGATCCGGTTGAACGTAGCTTGGAGTGATTCTGCATGCTTGGGTACAAAAGAGGACCATTCCTATTGTAAAAATTCCTATTTGAATGTGTTGGAACAGTCCATTTGGTCACATGAGTTGTAGAACGAAAATTGCACCACCTTGCAACTTTCCACTGCTTCCATTTGACACTTTTTCCATCAACTGAAAACTAGACACCACCGAAAAACAACTCTGAGATAATGAAAATTGAGAGAGGTTATTATAGAGGGGCCCAATGTGATCCCATAGGATTAGACAAGAAGTTTCTAAGTGTCATGGTGTCTGAGTAACCTCGCGCTGAAGTTTGCAGCCATTTTGCCCTTTGGACCCTTAAGACATCGATCCGATTGAACGTAGCTCAGAGTGATTCAGTGTGTTTGGGTGCAAAAGAGGACCATGCCTAGCGTAAGCATGCCTATTTGAATGCATTGGAATAGTCCATTTGGTTGCATGAGTTGCAGAATGAAAATTGCACCACCTTGCAAATTTCCACTACTTCCATTTGACACTTTTTCCATCAACTGAAAACTGGACACCACGGGAAAACCACTCTGAGATAACCAAAATTGAGAGAGGTTATTGTAGAGAGGCCCAACATGATCCCATAGGATAACCAAAACCGAGAGAGGTTATTGTAGAGAGGCCCAACATGATCCCATAGGATCATACGAGAAGTTTCTAAGCGTCACGGTGTCCGAGTAACCTCATGCTGAAGTTTGGAGTCATTTTTCCCTTTGGACCCTTAAGGGATCGATCCAGTTGAACATAGCTTGGAGCGAGTCCGCGTGTTTGGGTGAAAAAGAGGACCATTCCTAGTGTAAACATGCCCGGCTTGAACATGTTGGAATAGTCCATTCGTTGCATGAGTTGCATAACCAAAGTTCTGCACCACCTTCCAACTTTCCACTGCTTCCACTTGGCACTTTTTCCATCAACTAAAAACTGGACACCACAGCAAATCCACTCTGAGATAACCAAAACCGAGAGAGGTTATTGTAGAGAGGCCCAACATGATCCCATAGGATAACCAAAATTGAGAGATTTTATTGTAGAGAGGTTCAACATTTATCCCATAGATCTATACGAAGTTTCTAAGTGTCACTTGTCCGAAAGTAACCCTACACCTAAGTTTGGACTCATTTTTCTTTGATCCTTAAGGGATCGATCCGTTGAACGTAGCCTCGGAGTGATCTCCCCTGCGGTGTTTGGTTGCTAAAGAGGACCATTCCTACAGAACATGCCTATTTGAACGTTGTTGGAATGTACCCATTTGGTCACATCGGTAGTTGTAGAACTAAAATTGCACCACCTGCAACTTTCCAATCGCCTACTATACTTTTTCCATCAACTAAAAACTGACACCACAATCGAAAACAACTTTATATAGCGAAACTAAGAGGTTGTTGTAGAGGGGGCTCCAATGTGATCCCATAGGACAAGAAGTTTCTAAGGTCATGGTGTTCCTGAGTAACTCCTCGCTACCGGGGTTTGGTACCCATTTTTCCCTTTGGACCCTTAAGGCATCGATCCCATTGAACGAAGCCAGAGCTTATTCAGTACAAGTTTGGGTGTGAAAGAGGACCATGCCTAGCGTAAACATGCCTACTTGAATGCGTTGGAACAGTCCATTTGGTCGCATGAGTTGCACAACGAAAATTGCACCACCTTGCAAATTTCCACTACTTCCATTTGACACTTTTTCCATCAACTAAAAACTGGACACCACTGGAAAACCACTATGAGATAACCAAAATTGAGATAGGTTATTGTAGAGGGGCCCAATGCAATCCCATAGGATCTAATGAGAAGTTTCGCTTCATGGTGTCCGAAAGTGTAGCCTCATGCTAAATTTTGGAGCCATTTTACCCTTTGACCCTTAAGGGATCGATCTAGTTGAACGTAGCTCAGAGAGATTCCGCATGTTTGGGTGCGAAAGAGGACCATGCCTAGCATAAACTTGCCTATTTGAATGCGTTGGAATAGTCCATTTGGTCACACGAGTTGCAAAATGATGCAGAGGGTCAGGGATCTTTACAAGAAACACCAGATAACAAGAATAACAATGTTTCACTTCCCAATCTCTCAACTAGGCACCAACCTGGAGATAAGGCCTAAAATTTGTACTCAAGACTTAACTGCTTCTCTTATGGTTCCAAACCACTTAAATGATCTCAAAGGACTCAACTTAACCTGACTCAAATGGGTTTCAAGCCCTAACCCTCTGTTTTGAACAAAACTCACTTTTGCTGCTCAACTAGCCTTTTAGGCCTATTAGGCCTTTAGCGATGGATTCTTGACTTTTTCCACAAACTTTGCAAATGAGCATCCAATATAATGGTTGTTTTAGGTATGTATTTTGATGAAAAACACCATGTAAACTCCTAGACATCACTTGTTTCAGACA
>VDFB02371233.1:0-13621 GCA_007258455.2 Sequoia sempervirens
TAGAACACTTCATAATATAAATTCGACTTACTTACCAAGATTTTCACACTCTAACTTCCAAGCGTTCATCGTTTTCACTAGCCAGCTTCACGTTCAAACCCTTCATGCCTTAGCCAATTTTCATCATCCTTTGGACAATATCAACTTCAACTGCATCCTCAAGAAATTCATTTCACCCGCTGGAGCTCCCACAACTTCAAGAAAACTATCTTCATGAAGGATTTAAGCAAATTCACCTAGGCAGTTCCTTTCAAATTCATTGTCTGGAGAATTTCACCTTGAAAACCCGTTTTCTTCACATTTGCCTTAGAAAATTTTCAAACTTCCCTTAGGAAATTCATCAACCTGGCGCCCATCAAAAATCTCCACCCTGAAGGCTGAAGCGAAGCATGGAACACCTTAAAATCAACTCCTCATCGATAATCTTCGATACCCAGAAGAAAATTTTCTCCAGAACGCGTGGAATCCATGGGTACCCAACGAACGGGTTCTTTTAATTTTTGAATTTTTCGAACCTTAGAAAAAATGATTTTCATCAAATTTAATCCATTTCTTTATCTGTGAACATTTCTTTTCGCTCTGACTTGAAAATATTTTTGTTGACCCTGTGCAGCTGGCATTTTCTGACTTCTTCTCACCCATTTTTACCCATGCCATATCACATTTTAACATTCCTTCAAGTTGGGCGTATTTTCCTAAGGTGATATTACATTTAAATGTTAATACTTAGGAAAAATATTTCATCACTCTGCATGGGCGCATATTCCTTTTTCAACATCTTTGGGCGCATTTAGATAGGTCAACGCTCAATTTAAAACACTTAGGCAAAATTCTTAAATTTTTAAAGAGGGGCGCATTAGAGGGGTCAAGCTTCCATCTTGGGGCGCATTTAATGCCATGAGCTTTTACCTTTTGCCATGGGCGCATATTGCACATCCAACTTCAAGGCGCATTTGGGAGGGTCTCTGTCCAATTTCTAACACTTAGAATTTTCTTCAACACTTGGCCTTCTTAGCTCCTGGACGCATATATCACAGTCAACCTTCATTTTTGGCCTTAGGCGCATTTGACTCAAGCAACATTCATTTATGCCTTAGTGAAATTTTAAGTCCCTCTTCTCTCTGGGCGCAAACAAGACCTTAGTCATTCACTTTTGATCCTTAGGCGCAAATTACAGGTGGAGGTTTTAATTTAGTGATTTGAAGATTTTCCCAACTTACTTTCTTCTCAAGGGCGCATTTGCCTGTTGCCACTTCCAATCTTGACTTGGGGCGCATTTGGGACCTCCATCTTCCAATTTAGGCTTTGGGCGCAAATGGTACTAAACACTTAGAATATTTCTCAAACCTCTTCACCAAGGGGCGCATTTACCACACTGAGCTTTCACTTTTCAACACTGGGCGCATTTACCACACTGAGCTTCCATTTTCAACATTGGGCGTATTTAGAGGTAGGGACTCCAAATTTAAAATATCTAGAGACTCTTCAAGCTCAAAGGCGCATTTCACCCTATAAGCTTTCACTCTTCAATACTTAGAATATTTTCTAGACTCATCTTCTTCCATGGGCGCAAATGACCCCTTTTAGTTTCATTTTTCAACACTTAGAACATTTTATTCTCGACACTTAAATTCAAGGGCGCATTTCATGGATGATACTTTCACTTTTTGCCACTCAGAAGCCTTTTCATCTCCTCTCCTGAGCTGGGCGCATTTGGAGGGTCCTACATCAAGTTTTGTATACTTAGAAAAAATTTCAATGCCACTTTCCCTCCAAGGGCGCATTTGGCATGCTGGGCTTCCAATTTTTGTCAATACTTGGAGAATTTTCAATTACCCTTCTTCCTAAGGCGCATTTTAGCATGTCTACTTCCATTTTGGGTGCCTTAGAAAATTTTTGGTGCTTCCTCTTCTTCAAGGCGCATATGGGGGCTTGAGCTTCCAATTTATGAGACTTAGGCAAATTTCAAGGCTCCAAGCTCAAGGGCGCAAAAGAGACCCTCTACGTCAAGTTTGTGTACTTAGAAAATTTCCTCCAGAGCTGGGCGCATTTCACCCCTTGTGCTTCAAGTTTCAAGCACTTAGAAAAGTTTCCTATCACCTCCTTCCTCAAGGGCGCATTTGGAGGGTCAAGCTTCAAGTTTTTGTGCCCTAGTGAATTTTCATCCCTGTCAACCTCCCTCAAGCTTCTTATAGCAAGTTTTTGGTGCCGGATTTGAAAATTTATCAACTTCAGTGAATTTTATGCCATTTGTCGAATTTAGAGTGACTTGATCGTGCTTGCCCTAATTTGCTATTTTTAGAAAGTTCTTCAAATTTTGTGCTTTGAATTGACTTCTGACTCCAGAAAACCCGATTTCACTTTGCTCACTTTGACCGATGGTGGCCGGCTGATGCCCGATGCTCAAGTTAGGGTTCTCACTATTTTAAAACCGCTAAAAATAGAACCTGCTCGTAAAGTCTTCACCCTATGCGGTTGAATGCCCAAACATGGTGATTATGTAATCGACGTTGTTCTTGCCTCGATGTTCGCTCCGCCTCCATTTTAGGAAACCCTAATTGACCAAGCAAAATAGCAACCATCCTCATTCTTTCATTCTAACTCATGTTTTGAAATTCATACCACGGATTAATAATTTCTTATCACATACACTCAGTAATCTGAGACTGTGTCAACCTTCCACTATAGCTATTTTCAGGTGACTTACCATTATGCAGTGCCTATTTCCAGGACTCTTAGTCTGGCTTTTGTCTGAAATTTGGACAAAGGTGCTCTTCGCTGGTGAACTTGTTCGTAGTATGTCGACCAGATCAACTTTCTATTTATAGCCCCTGTCCAAAATGCCCTACTAAAAATAGCAGGTTCTCCGATTGCCTTCAAATTTTGCCAGCAGCTTCTCGAAAGGATGTCAATCATGATGGATACCTCAGTTTTGAACGTTTTGACCTCTGACTCCTCATTTTTAGTGCTGAAGCTCGAAACCCTAATTTTGTGCATGTTGCTCAGATGAGCTCCGTTTGACCTCGTTTCAGTTGTATGATGATCAGCTTGCATTTCTGAGGTGTTGAGTAGCTGCCCAAATGATACCTGCTAAAAATAGAAAACGGCCGAAAAAGTGACTGACCGGCTGCCGGATGATCTTGCATGTCATATTGCCCGAAAAATCTCGGAAAACCCAGAAAAACCCAGAAAAATCTCCAACATGCACGCACTGGCTAAAAATAGTAAGTTTCCGAAAAGTGGTCAGCTCCATTTGCATGTTACACTGTTGCGAAGCTCTTGGAAAACCCAGAAAGAAAATGCCGACATGCGCTGAAAATATCCGCATGCAAACCCTAATATTGGCCTCCGAAGGCCGAATGCTGAAAGTCATCATCATACTTTGCATGTCACATCGCCGCGAAGGTCTTGAAAAACCCAGAAAGAATCTCCGGACATGCATCAGAAAATGTAACATCTAGACCTTGAAATCTGCTCTGGAAGTTGTACTGCTAAAAATAGCAAGTCGTCCGTTTCAGTTCAAATTTGACCTGTGAATAGCCTGATGTGCTCTGGACGCAGTGCGATTGTCGGAATCTCAAAAATGCTGAAGGATCGCCTGTAATTGCACACTTACTAAAAATAGTAAGTTGTCAGAATTCGATGGAATTTCTGTGGAGACCTGTTGGAAGCATACTAACAACAGTGTTAAGCTCAATTTGCAATTTATTCACTTTATTCAACCTCAAATTGGCTAGAAAGGTGGAAACCCTAATTCTCAGACTTGGCCAAAAGTTCACGTTAAGGTTCAATGGCGAGCCCATCTTGAAAAGCATTTATCAGAAAAGAGAGACAACAACAAAAAAAAAAAAAACGACCGAAAAGCAAAGCCAAAATTAGGGGGTCCCCATTTGTAATGGGGCGATGTGTGAAAAACGTCACAACAGGATGTTTATTTTGGAGGCACTTTTGTATTTGGAGTTTTCTTTTAGTTTAGTTTCAGTTAACTAAAGTAGATTTCCATTTAACTGTTAGGTTACCTACTTTTAGACATAGGAATAAATCTTGCAGATTGGCAAGAACTCATTGTTAACTCAAGGAGATTTTAGGATTGCCTACTCCTTTGAGCTTCTATAAATAAGAGCCTTTGCTTATTATTTTGTAACCTTTATTTACTAAACAAAATTGTTGCGCCATTGTGCCAACAAGCTTGCAAGTCTATATTTGTTCACTCTTGGATGAGAGTTGTTTGGTTTGATAAGCAATTGTGTATGATTCTGTACCTTTGTTGTCCCAAACCTTTGTAATTCGTTGAGAAAGTTTGAAGAAATAAATCAAAAGGCATTTGCAATTTGATCCAAAGTTTCGAGTTCTACCAATGTCTTATTCTTATAATCTATTGTTTCAATCTACCCCTTGGATAGGTGTCGTCACCTCCTTGGGAATTTTGATGTTAATGATTATCGTTTGATGTTGTGTAATGACCTGTATTTCAGCCTACACTTTGGACAAGTGTCGTCACCTCCTTGGGAATCCTGATATCCAGTTCATCGTCCTTTGTTGTTTCTAGTGAGTTGCATCCCTACCTACACCTCAGAAAGGGGTTCCTCCTCCTTGGCAATCCTGAGATTCAACTTACCGTAAGAGTGTTTGCTTGCATAAGACCTTATTCTAGCGTAGATTTGAGAGTTCAGAGTCTCGGATGCATTCTAAGAGATGGTCAGCCCAAGTGATCCAACCATCTCATTCCCGCTCCTATATTCTCTTGTTATGTTTATCTAGATAAGATAGGATATATTAAAAGTTAGCCTAGTTGTAGTGAAGATCTGTAGAAACCAACGAAAACCTTAGCTACAACGCATTGTGTTTATGCACTCTTGTGTCCTGCTCGCTAAGTAAAAAAGATAGGAACATTAGTCCATTTTACTTTTACACAAACATCAGCAAACAAGAGGGAGCTTCCCCTCCATAATTTGAAGAGTAGTCATCATGCACTGTGCATAGCTGTCAGTTTCCAATAAGCACTCCAGAGGTGCTAAATGAAACGCCAACAGTTTTTTGGCCTGTGGGGCAACAGGGCATAAAACTTCAAGAGAAAGCTAACACTTTATTTCACGGGAATGATCCTCTGGCATCCTATTGCATGATCCATACAGGGATTGTAGTTGGCCGAGAGTGTGTGTACTTGGTCGGTTGGGAGTCATAAGTAAATAAGATTTAGTTAATATTAATAATCCATGTACTTATGTTATGTACATGTCATGTTAGTTAGTTGTCTTAGGAATTAAGTTCCCGACAAAGTAATTAGTTATAATGAAGGGACGCAATGGTTGGTACCTCAACCACCGCCAGTGTACTATATGTACTTGAGTCATGTAGTCGGGAAACATTGCGGTTCTACTATGCTATGTTATGTTCTGTCTGGAGACATTATGATGCAAATGGCGAATATTAAATAAAGCAATGCATCTATGTTTTGTGCAATTGCCATGTGATTATTATATGTTGTCAATGTTATTTTATATTTCCGTTTACTCTGTACGTCATTGTACCCGTAGCGAGTAAACATTTGGCGTTGTTGCCTGAGTGGACTAGGGAATCACTCGTCATGGCAGCGTAATGGGGCTCCCGGCAGACGAGCCCGTGAATAGCAATAAGGAAAGGGAAGACCTATTGACTGAAGATCTTATCAATCTGTGGAAGATATCCCTAAGAGACCATGTACGAAGGGAATCCCACAGGCGGGAAATCCCTGAGGACGTTATCTGGGATAGATTGGAAGTGAACGATGAGGTGTATCACCTCCTAAATCGTATGCTCAGATTGCTGGCCGGTCATTTTATCATCCTAAAAGACCTTCGAGAGGAAGAGGACCGGGAACACCAAAGGCAACAAATATTGCAGCGATACGAAGAAAGAACTAAACAAGAAGAAGAGGAAAGAGACACCAACCGGAGACGTACGTCCGGTAACTAGCAATGATCACTTGAACAATTTTTAATGCCCGTAAGGCTGAACAAAGACAAGAACCGAGTACCAAGCGGGCACGAGACTCAAGAGGAGAAGGTTCGGCGATCACTCGGGCTGCAAGAACAAGAAAACCGGCGAAGAAGACTGAAGAAAGTTGGTAAGGAATTTGATGCGGATCTAATTGAAATAAACCAGAGTATTAAAATAACACATGAGAATCTGACAAGAATAGACACATCCATTGGAAGAGCACATCAAAGTCTGGTTGAAGGGAGGGGTAAAGGACCCTTTGGCACTCCGTACGTAGGAAGGTATAATATTTGTGAGAACGAAGATGAATTGAGTAGTAGCATCAAACGTTTTTAGGAGTTGTCCATATCGGACGATGACGAATGGCTGACAAGTGGAAGATCTGAGCCCAGTACCCCAAGGCGGAGAGAGTACCGAAGGGAACCCCAAGAGATTCAAGGTGTCGAGGACGCTGACAGAAGACGCGGGAGTGACTCGTACGTGGCTGAGAGTGCAAGTGATGCACCAACACGTAGCGGGGAAACCAGTCTAATCAGGTCCAATACACAAGGTGGACAGCGGGGAAAGATGGTGACTCCAGAGCGGCAGAAGCTGCCAAAGTTTACAGGGAATGGGTCATAAGATCCAGTACGACATTGTAAAACATGTGAAACTATCTGGATAGCAAGTGGGGAGGATGATCCGGATCAATGGCTGAAAGCATTTCTAGCGACACTTAGAGATAGTGCCATCGACTGGTACTCGGAATTGGACCAAGCAAACAAAGCTACATGGAGATTATTGAAGCAAGCATTTCAAGAGAAGTTCAAACTCCTACGGGATGATAGTGAGATTGTTGCGGAGATATACAATACCAAGCAAGGAAAGCATGAGAGTGTGCGGACCTATAACCGAAGACTCAAAGACTTGCTGGGGAAATTGGAGGCATAGCCGGCTGACGGGTTAAAGAAAAGATGGTTCATCGACGGCTTGCTTCTGTCATTAAGAAAGAAAATGAAAGTCGTACCTCCTTCGTCATATGCCGAAGCATACAATTAGGTAATGGACATAGAAAGTGAAAATAAAACATCATCTCGAGGGGAAAAGAAGATAGACGACGAGGAGAGTTCGGATGACAACGATGGTGAATCCAAGACCGTACAAGCACTCAGAAAAGATATGATGCGAATGATGAAAGAATTGAAGGCTAACAAAGAAAGTGCGGGAGAAGCACGAGAATTGTGGTGTACAAAGTGCAATGGGGAAGGTCACACAAAAGCTAACTGTCCAAAGAAGATGCTCTGTGATATCTGCCAAGTTATGGGACATTCCATCAAGGAATGCCCATACAATTTGAGAGCAAGGGGTACGCAAGTACTCTTCACTCAAGGAGAGCCGTCAACACCGCCGAACACACCACCAAAGCTCCAGTACAATAGCAATGCATCCCTTGGAGGTTACCGAAGCAACAAAAGTCCAAGAAACATGATACAGTACGATGCAAAAGGAAGGCCCATGATCCAATGCAGGAAGTGCAACAAATGGGGCCACTTCGCCAGGGACTGCTAGAACAGTCAAGGTTCAGGAGGGAGATTATGTAAGTGGTGTGGACTAGGCGATCATGAGGATAACGAATGCTCTAAGCAAAAGGGTATCCACATGCTAGAATTAGAAGAACAAGAGGTATTGGCAATCGCCAGAGCACAAGCAAGAAAGGCCACTTATCCAGACCCATGTACGGAGAAACAAAGGATGAAGGAAGAAAAAATCAAAGTGGAACTGGCGATGGCGAAGGAAAACAAAGTACCTCTGGAGAAGCCAGGAACCTCTCGGCGGAAACCAACATCGTATGGTAGGTACTACAGACCACCGTACTGATCAAAGTAACTGACCTTCTCCAGACTATGTCGCAGTTGGGACTAGCGATCACAAACGTCATCGGGGATGGCAAGCAACCGCAATTGGAGGATCGAAGGCAAGAATTGGTACCAGAACCACCACCATACGGTGAACAAACAATCGACCCAATATTGCTCATGGCGAACATTGAGAAGATGCCAGCGGTCGTGCATATGGAGATTAGAGGGAATATCTTGAAAAATACTATCGTCGACGGAGGATCGGAAGTCAACGTACTACCCGAAGACACATGGAAGAGTCTTGGGAAGACTACGCTCTGGCCGCCAACATTCCAACTGGTTGGCGCTGATCAACATGGTATCAAGCCATTGGGAACGCTAATGGTACAGAAGGTGATGAACGGGACACAATAGTTTTTGCTAAATTTTGTCGTCATCCCATTACAGAGGAAAGCATACAATGCACTACTTGGGAGAGGATGGCTAATAGCTGCGAAGGAAAATCATAATTGGAAGAGGAACACACTCTCAATCGAGAATGAGCGGAAGTACGTCATCGACTTGAAGAACCAAGCCGTGAGCAAAGAATTGACTTCCTCCAGATCTAAATCGGATGGAGGTGAGTTGGATGTGGACGAAGGAAGGGAAGCTATGGAACCGAACACCGAAGGCGTACTTGAACTCGGGAGTTGTTCGGAGGACAAGACAAGCTCACTGAATGGCTTATTTCATTGGCAGATGGAAGACTATGAAGTGTTCCACCGAGAGTGTAACATGCTACAAATCGGGGAAATCAAGGAAGAAGAGAATGGAAGGCCAAAAATATGGAGAGGAAGAATGGACACCAGAAACTGAAGAATGGAAAGGAATGAAGGAAATGAATGAAAGGAAGAGAAAAGACGAAGAAAGGAAATGGAAAGAGAAATGGAAATATTGGAAATAAAGAAATGGAAGAAAAGGAAGGAAAATGGAATGGAAGAGGAAAGAACATAAATTATAAAGGAGTGAAAAGGGGAAAGGAGTCACGCGCAAAGCCGACAAGACCGGTAGTTATATAAGGGTCGGCTACCCATTCTCGGCAACAAAAAAAAAAAGTAGGGAAAAATAGAGAGAATTAAAAAATTGAATAAGGGGACAAAAAAAAGAAATTTGAAGAGAGATAAGGACATGTTTTATAAAAAATCAAAAGGCAATACTCTTATTCAGCACAAGGTATGCCGTACGGTCAAGCTTGGGAAGGAAAAGGGGAAAGGAGAGAGATTGGACAAAATTTCAGAAGCCAAGCTAGTCGCACGAGGGAAGGAAGGGCGAAGCAAAGAGAAGTTCGTACGCTTATCTCAAGAGGCACTTATGTACGACGTACGAACTAGGAGGAACTCAGGAGGAGATCACGTACGGACCAAAAGAAGTTGACACGTATGGAGCACAAGAGAAGGTCGACACGTACGATGCACAAGAGAAGAAGAAGTCATACGGCAGACAAAGGAGAACCTCGCACGATTTAGAAGAAGTTCGTACGCCAGAAGATCAGCTGTACGAGTGCAAGAAGAGGAGGTCGTACAGTATCAACAGAAGCACACAGTACGCTTTCACATGAGAAGAAAATTAAGGTTGCAAGTGCCAAGTCGACAAGGACCACGTCAGGAATCAAACCCCTCATTGACAAGGTCGTATGCACAAAGCAGGAGTCCGTACGCATAAAGCAGGAGTTCGTACACATAAAGAAGAAGTTTGTACGCATAAAGAAGTTAGTACGCATTGAGCAAGGGAAGGTCATACGGTGTGAAAAAGGAGAAGCCGTACTAAGTGTCAACTTGAACAAGGGGAGACGTCAAAAGGAGTCAAACGCAAACGCCGTACCAGTTGCCAGCAAGCATCACCAGTACGAAAATTGGAGTGCCATACCATCCATTGTCGTACCAAGCATCAACCTAGAGAAAGTAAAGTCTAAGAAAAACAATGCAAAATCTGTATTTTTCGGCTTTGTTAGCACTATTCAAACCCTGTGGAAAAATCATGAAAATGAGGCGCTGCCCCCTGACCCCGCAAGGGGCGCTGCCCCTCAACCCCACTGGGGGTGCTGCCCCCGGACCCTCGCAAGGGGTGCTACCCCTTGACCCCGCTAGGGGCACTACCCCTTGACCCCGCTGGGGGCATTGTCCCCAAACCCCCATTAGATTTATTGGAATTGCCAATTTGCAGTGCAACCAACCATCATAGTGCAGTTGCAGGAGCAATTGGCTGTCGAGTAGACGAGAGTTGCAACTCTCGAGGAGAAGTTGGTGGAGAGAGACGGAGTATTGGGTGAGAGTGACAATCAGTTGGCAAAGGAGGATCAGCTAGTGGTGGAAAGAGATACACAGGTGGTTGATGTGCAGCGCCTTTCAGCCAATAGGGAGAGTTAGCCACAGGGAAAAGAAAAGGAATTTGCTAGCACCAAGCAAGAACTCGAGTTGGCATTTTTGGTTTTCAGTCGTCTGGAAGACGACTACTTTGTGGGGGGGATGATATAGTTGGCCGAGAGTGTGTGTACTTGGTCGGTTGGGATTCATAAGTAAATAAGACTTTAGTTAATATTAATAATCCATGTACTTATGTACGTGTCATGTAAGTTAGTTGTCTCAAGAATTAAGTTCCTGACAAAGTAATTAGTTATAATGAAGGGGCGCGATGGTTGGTACCTCAACCACCGCCAGCGTACTATATGTACTTGAGTCATGTAGTCGGAAAACATTGCGGTTCTACTATGCTATGCTATGTTCTGTCTGGAGACATTATGATGTAAATGGCGAATATTGAAAAAGCAATACATCTATGTTTTGTGCAATTGCCATGTGATTATTATATGTTGTCAATGTTATTTTATATTTCCATTTACTTTGTACGTCATTGTACCCGTAGCGAGTAAACAGGGATCAATGGATGGTAACAATAATGCTGGAAAGAGGCATCCACCTTCATTGCCTTGGGGTAATAGTATTGGACCTTTGGCTTTTCAGGTAAATCATGAGTTACCCAAAGGGTCAAGGAAGCACTTTCCCCAATTTCATGACAATGGAATTCGACACCCAAATGAACATTTTGCTGCATTTACAACCGCCTGTGCTATCTTGCATGTGCCACATGAAGACATTGCAGTGCATCTCTTTGCGGAGACTCTTGTTGGGAATGCTGCAAACTAGTTCAATCACCTAAAGCCAAGCGTTATTACAAGCTGGGCAACTATGAGCGAGAATTTTTTGGCAATATTCAAGCCCGCTAAAGATAGTCATATGTTGTTTACCCAGCATGCAAATTCAAAGATGGAACACAACGAACACATGAGAGAGTTTGTGGCAAGATTTAATCATCTTGTTACATGACTTTCTTCTACACTCGATCCATCAATAAGTTGTTTCATACATGCTCTTCCATCAGAGATAGCCTTCTTCCTCAAGACGGCAAAAGAAACAAAGTTGAAGAGTGCACAAGAACATGCCATCAAGTTGGAGGATAATATGATCACTTCCGGCTTGATGAAAACAGATTATATCAGATCTCTAGCTCAACAGCCACACTAGCTAAAGAGAGACAATCTTCAGCCAAGGTTGCTAACACCTCCATCAAGACCAATGGTTGAAATTGCACAAAGTGCAGTATTTTGTTATTTCCATGACACTAATGAACATACCAGATTCACATGTCCTAAGAATCTAAGAATGACCCAAATCATGGGATATGTTGAAGCTGCTCCCAGTTCTAGTTTTGTACCAACAACAAGTTTGAACTTTGTCTTACCACTGACGGACAACTTCGATGGCACCTTCACAACTGGATACTTTGAACTCGTTATTAAATAAGAAAAGGAAGCATACTGTCAGTATTCTCTTGTCGTGAATCATAAAAAAATTTCAACGCCTATGTCTACACATGTTCAACACTTCAAAGCACAAAAAGAAGAGGAAAGATGAAGATCAAACAAAAAAGGTGAAGAGGTGCCTTCCACTTCCAATCCAAGGTCTTCACAGAACGATGCTATGCCAGTTGCTCAAGATCCATCTTTAGCAAATTTTGACATTGTGAATTCCATGATGAAAACCAAGGTACAAATCTGTCATGTCCCCTTCAGTTGACATCTCTCAGAGCTTATGATTAGCCTATTATGCGACCCTCGTAGGCTGATAGGATGGATAGAGGGTCTTGATGGAGCTTGGCTTGGCTTCGAATTGTCAAAATTTACCAGTTGGCTTTCGTTCGGGCTCATTCGAACGTCTTTTGCCTAACTTGCTATTTTTAGCAGTATTTGGCATTCAGCGAAGCACCCCTGCTATTTTTAGCAGTATGGTTTGGTCATGTGCAGAATCACTCACTTATTCACCAGCTTCAGACGGTTCGTGAATCGGACATATTTTGAGGGAGATATTAATATTTTAATTGTTAAATTAAATATTAATTATCTGGAGCTTATATTATAAAGTTATAATATTAAATATTATTTAATATTATAAATTTATAACTTAAGTGAATTTTTAAAGGGGTCGACCATCATTGAGAAGGGGACCATTTTTAATTAACCTTTTTATTAAAAAGAGGCGTCCAACTTTGGAATAATTAAAAGTGAAAATCCAATTTTATTTAAATGATTGCTTTTTTGGAGAGAAGTCGACTTCTTGAGAAATATAAAGAATTTTCATTGGAAAGAGTTCATTATGTTGAAATCAAATTTTTGATCAAGTCTTCTTCTGAGAACAGAGCCAAGGGTTCCAGTTTTCGTTTGGCATTGGAGAACGAGCCATCTTCAGTGTTGCAGTTCAGAGGCTGTGAAATATCAGCTGATCTATTGCTTTCAGAGAGATACCTTCATCCAGAAGTTATCACAGAGCTTCACAGTTGATTCATCTTCAGGGTTTTTGATTTGGAAATCATCCGAAAAGGGGTCTATAGTATTGGCGTCCATTTTCTAAGTCCCAGATATTATTCTCAAGATCCGTACAGATTTGTATTTGCTGTTGCTGAGCCGTACCAGGCTGCTGCTAGGCCGTACTGCCTTGTACCAGGCCGTACTTTTCACCTTGCGAAAAGCGCTTCACCTTTGAGCACTCTGTCTTCACCAACAGGGGCGTATTTTCATTTGGCATCATTCTGGATCATTTGGCGGAGGGAGAAAGTGTTTTCTATTACAGCCGTACCATTTCATGAAGATCATCAAGCTGCTGCAATATCAGGTTTTCATCAAAAAAGTGTTGCTTTTTCATTTGCATGTTATCAGATCTTTAATGTAATCGCTCCAGTAGATCAATAAACAGTCTGGCATTGTTAGATTCAATAGTTTCCATCATTCTTGGCATTGTAATATTTTATTTGAATTTATTAGTAAATTCTTGCAAAATCGCATTTTACATCTTTATGCAAAAAAACACCAAAAACATCAAAAACGTTCAAAACAAGCAAAAACAGACAGATTCAGAGTTTAGTGAGAACAGAGGTTTCTACAGTGGTATCAGAGCTAAATCCTGCCATCCTGAGGGTTTAGCAATCTTATGCAGCCACAAGAGGTTGGGCCTCACAGGTATTATACTCGCAGGAGAGCCTTGATTGACAAGCAACAGGGTTTGAACAGGCAGCAGGGTACCATGGCTGACAGAACAGAAGTTTCGCAAAACCCTAGAGATCAAGATGATGCAGAGGTTCTAGACACTCCTAAAGATTTACGAGCAGGTCAACGGCAGTCCAATGATGTACTACAACAGTTGGCAGTGGCAATCCAGAGGTTAGGTATGCCGAGGAGACCGTCACCACCTCGTGACGAGAATAGGAGTGATGCA
>VDFB02371234.1:0-27709 GCA_007258455.2 Sequoia sempervirens
GTTTGATGTGGTGAACGCTATGGTGGTGGGGGTGGTGGTGGATTTGGAATGGTGGTAGATGATGATGTTGTGTTGATGTTTTGGGTGTTGGATAGTGGTATTGATGTGATGGGTCCTTGAGAGACCATGTTTTGTGATGTTAGGGGGATGTTCGATGATGTTGCCATTGCTTATGTGTTTGTCATTTGTTGTTGCAATATTAACGACAAATTTTGTGTGTTTGGTGCAATGCTTTGATTGATGGTTGGGATATAGGTTTGATTGATACTTGGTAGGGGAGGGAGCCCTAAACCAAGGAGTGGTGTGGATGATAATGGCAATGGTGAAAGAGGTGGAAATGTGAGAGGTGTGAGTTGTTGTGAGAATGTCGTGGTATCGAATAAGCCCCCTAGTCTGAACGTATTTCCCTCTTCTTGTGAATTTGTGAGAAGAGGTGTTTGTGGCGCTCCATGAAAAGATGTTGATGATGGGTCATAATGTAAAGTGAGAGGAACATTTTTGTGTAATGGGTTGTTGATTGTGTTTTGTTCCAAGGTGGTGCTTGCGTCCAAATTTTGATTGTTAACAAGGGGATGTGATTGAAGAGCATTAAGGAATGCGTTTCCCTTGTTGAAATTGGGTTGTGTTGGAGCAAACGATGTTGTGATTTGCAGAATGTTTTGTGTGATGTTTTGAGATGGAGGTGTAGATGAAATGGGAATGGTGGACGAGGTCATAGGAAATGATGTATCTACAATAGTACTCACATCAAAATCTGAAGGCAACTTGGCCCCTTGTTTTGCTAGTTCAAGCATGTATAACGAAGGGTTAAGTCTCATCATGATGTTGATGATTCTATGGTTGTCTAGATTTTGGAGCATTTCCATCATTTCCTCACGAGACATTCGAAAGGTGAGGTCCTCCCCTTGATTTTCTTCTTGTGGATTTTGGGATGATGAGGGGATCAATGGATTGCTTGATTCAGTTGGATTCATTTCTGTATTTTTTTGGCTAAGGTC
The DNA here is from genome assembly GCA_007258455.2 of Sequoia sempervirens. Classification (NCBI taxonomy): domain Eukaryota; kingdom Viridiplantae; phylum Streptophyta; class Pinopsida; order Cupressales; family Cupressaceae; genus Sequoia; species Sequoia sempervirens. The sequence continues at coordinate 999 of VDFB02371234.1, forward strand.
ACTTGAAGTGGGAGTTTCTTTGTGGGTTTCCATACTCTTCTTGTATTGAGATCTCGTTTGAACCACAAAACAAGGATTAATCTTCAAGAATATGGGAGATGAATCTTTTGATTATTTGGATCGATCCTTACCTTATGTTCCAAAGTGAAAAGTTTTTTAGGATGCTTTGAGGATCAAAGGTGATGATATGATAATGATGTTTTAGGGATGGATGATATGAATGTTTTGGCTTTTTGATAAATCTTGAATGAGACACTAGGGTTTTAGGACATGTGGATTCTTGATTTTTTGAGATTTTGAGATTTTGTCCTTGATTTTTGATTTGGATTTTGAACAAAAAGACCCTAATATGTTTTGATGATGATCTAAGGGATAGGTTTGTTCAAAGGATGATAATTTGAATATGTGTGAGAAGAAGGATGCATCTACGCACACCTATTCAAACAAGATGATTGTTTCACTAAGCATATGAAGAAGGATTCATCTACATACACTAAGCTAGACAAGATGATTTTGATAACTTTGACTAAGTATATGTAAAAGGATGCATCTACACATACCTAACCAAAGATGTTTTTGCTAATTTTTTCAAGGATTTTGTTTCAATGATATTGATGATTTTTGATTTTTTTCCACAAAGCCTAGTATCAAGGATGATTTCAAGATTTTCCAAAAGGTGATGATGAGATGTATTTTGTTTTGATGTTTTGGAGGATGGGTGAAAAATGATTTTGATATGTTTTGATCCTAAAAAGAACCTAAAAAGACACACTTTGTTTGCTTAGACCTAGGTATTGAAGAGCATGCAAATGCTTCCTAATGACCTTTGTAACCAATAAATGATTTGAACATTTCAATTTCCAATCAATGATTTTGTGTTTTGGGATTTGGAGTCTTCAACACACATGAAAGTTCATTTTTGTTTAGCTTTGCTTAATGTCTTTATTTTACCAAAAACACTTTCTTCAATTAGGTTTTCAAACTAAGATGTCCAATGTCTTAATTTCTTCAAACCCCCACAAGATATGTTATGTGGAAATTTAATGAACTCAAGGCAAGGGTTTCCTATTGTTTACTTGAGAAGACAAATTGAGATTTAATCCAATGCTTAGAAACCTCTAAGGATGTGAATCCCAAGGGAAAGCAATAGCATATGGATTGAGTTAATGGTATTTGTCTTCAAAAGAGTTTGAAATTTGGATGATGTTAAGTGTTTGTTTTCATGATATTTTCGATCAAGCAATGGTATTTTGTAAATCTAAGAATAAGTACAATCCTATGGATGTGTAAGACAATATTTGTTGATTCCCACTCTTGGACAAGTCCAATCCATGCTTATTCCTAGCGGATGGTTAGATGCTTGACCCCAATCGGGCTCCTCTCCATGACACTCACTTATAATGGGCGCCTGCCATCAACACCATGAAACTCCCATGGAATGCTTTCCATCTCTACTAAAGCATCTCCGTAGTGTGGGGGGTGCCTGCAAACGCTCTTGCACCAACAAATAGATTAAGGATTTTGGAAAATTCTAGTACATGGGTTCTAGTAAGGACTTTCCGTTCGTGGAGATTGACCCATACGACAAGAGTCCCCTTTCGGATCCATCTTGTCGAAGCCAACCGCTTGATACTGGCATTTACTCCAGTACCCACATTTATATCCTGGCTGGAAATACTCTTGGGTTCAAAGTGTTACTAGTTGAGTCGTCCCCTTGGGTGAGTACTTTTTCCCCAAGGCGCCCTTTAAGATAAACAAAAGTGAATGAAGAACACATTTGTAACCCCATCAACTCTTGTAGGGTACCAATGAGAATATATAATAACAAATCCCTCACTCACACTGCACAATAGTTTGTTCAATTTTAAGCCCAAATCGGGCGGTGAGGCATTGTTTATCTCAACCCAAAGTCATGGAAAAGACCTTTTTGATTCTCAAGATCGCTATAAAGAGCGAGAGAAGCGCATACATTCTTTTCCAATGGCTTTAGTCTAAGTAAGCCTTCACAAACAAACAAAGCTACACTTGTTCTTTTTAAACCCCCAAAGCAATGTGTGAGTTCATTTTAGAGCACCAAATCACAAGTGAAAAGACATTTGTTCAATTGTTTAATCCATAAACGAAATCTAGTAAGTTGTTGATCCTAAGGTTCTTTTTAATCCTTTTGCAAGAAATAAACAAAAAGAATCCTTTTTAAACCCAAATGAAAGCTAGTGTCTTAAAGAAAGAAAAGGATGACAAATTCTTGAAGAAGTGTTAAACAAACACTTAAGTGTTAAAAAACACTTTGATTAGACAAAATATCATCCCCATGCTTCTCTTTCTTTTGATTTTGATTCCCAACCTACAAAAGTGATCAAAACGTTAGATGAGATCAAAAACAAAAGGATATAGGGGTTAGATGAATCATTTACCAAAACACCCTAAAACTTAGCCAAGTTATCATGTGTTTTGACTTTAGATGCAAATTTGAAAATTTTAACTAATTAATAGTTAAAAATTCCTACACCATTGGATAGATTACGAAATTCTACCCTATTTAAAAAAAAAGGCATCAAAAAATACCTTCGTATGACCAAGATATGGTCATTTTAAAACTGACTCTAAAAAAGCGCTAAGCCAATGATCATGGGCGCTAAGAAAACTTTAAAGAGCGCTACGAAAACATTAAAGAGCGCTATGAAAACTTTAAAGAGCGCTACGAGAACTTTAAAGGGCGCTACGAAAACATTAAAGGGCGCTAAAACAGTTAAAATAAGCACTAAAAGAATCTTAAAGAGCACTAAAACAGTGTGAATGAGCGCTAAAATGACAAAAATTTTAAGAAAACGTGTTAGATTTGTAATCCATTGCCCTCCTTCTAGCGCCAAAATGTGAATCCCAATCCAAATACCTGCAAAACAAAGAGATTAAACACCCTAAGTTAGATATTGCAAGCATAAACAAGGATTCCCCATGGAATCCATTTACAATTCAAACTAGGAATGAAAATATGCAAGAAATAATACAAGAGATAAAACAAAGATGAAATCTTAATTTAAATAGAAAACTCTTGATCGCATGGGGGAATTGGTGCCAATTTGATGTGGAAATTTGGCCCTTTCCCAATTCCTATGCTAGCTTTGATGATTTGGTGAAGATTGTGATCCACTTTGATGAAGATTGATGAATACTCCAAGCTAAAATCTACAAAAGAACCTAGCTAATAACTCAATGGTGTGAAACTTGATAGATATTTGAGCATGGTAACTTTACTCAAATTGTGGATGACCAAATGAGGAGAGGAGCTCTTCATTTATAGAATGCCAAGATGGATGAATGTCCAAAATAGAGCAATGTGGGACTAGCATTCATCCAATGGCATAATGCCACTTGTCAAACTATGAATGGGTGGAGGATGTGCAAGATTTGGGGAATGTGCCAATAAATGCAAGAATTTGAAATTCAAATTTGTTGAAATGACTTGTGAGAGGGAAGGGAAAATGCAATAAATTCCACTTGGCTCAAGACAAATGACATGTAAGATGGAGTTATTGCCTTGTTGGAAGGACATGCCAACTCACATTTTTGAATTCAAATTTGGGAATATTCCTTCAAAGATGCCTTTTTTGAATGAAAATAGGGAATTATTAAATCAAATAAATGATTCAATTGTGCAAGTTGCAAAATCTAGAGGATTTGAGTGATTAGGATTAAATTAATCGCACTCTGATTAATTCTAAGGACATTTGTATCGATTTGACAATTTGATTTAGATTTTGGATTAATTCTAAATGTTGAGTGAATATGGAGGCCAATTAAATAAAGATTTTGATTTATTTAATTAAAAGGGATATGTTAGATTAAACGTTAAAGGTTTTAATTTATTTAATTTAACAGACAGACTTTAGAGATTTAATCAAATAAATTGATTTACCAATAAATAGGGATAATTAGATCATGAATTCGATTTAATTAACAAGGAAAGGACTTAATTAGACAAAAAATAATTCTTATTTAATTAAGAGATCTAATATTGGATGAATTTAATTAGATAAGGAATTCTTGATTAAAACAGCTAGACCGAGTATTGATTTAGGAAGAAACGATGTTAGTAGATCGAGCGGTGATGCTCAATCAGATATTTTCGATGTCTACCATTATCATGTCAAAGATTCATTGCATTATGCATATTTTTTGAGCTAACATATTGATGTTGAGTTCAAGATCTATTCAAGAATTCAAAGTCATTATCTCATATCAAGTTTCAAGATCAAGATCCACATCCATTGCAGCCACTTCATGCTAGTTTTTAGATCTACAATCTAAGGTTCAAACAAGGTTTGGTGAGTTGTTACATTGTGTTGTTCATTCATCATTCCTTCCATTTCATGTTTCATTTCATTTCAAAGTTTAATTACTTAAAAAGGGTTTGACCAAGGCAAACCCCCATCCGATAACATAAAACATTTTTCTCCTCTTTGATGTGTGATTGCAAGTTTTAGGTTGAAGACCTTTTGAGGAGAAAAATTGGAGAAAGTTGTAAAGCTCTCAAATTTGTGAGAATTTTTTTCAAATCACAAAATTGACCTACTTGATTTATTTCCAACTTTCTGAACCTAAGAATCGAGAATCTAGGAGTGTAGACTAAGTAGAAGAAAACCTAGAAACCATTTTTCAGGAGCCCTAGCCAGGATCCATTCACCATAGGGTGAATGAGTTCTTAGTGAACTTTTAAACAATTTTTTTGGTGAAACGTACACATTGATTTCTCATTTCCAGATCTACCTTTTGATTACTATAGAAATGTAGAATATACTGATTTATTTCATGCACCTAATCCTGAACCATATCCTTTACTAACCATTTAATTGAATAATCTTTATTTGATTAAATTCATCATATTTCATCTTTTAATTAAATAAATCTACTTTTTTTGATTAAATAATTATCTTCAATTAATTAAATAAACCATTTTGTTTAATTAATCCTAATATGTTGGTAGATGGTCAACGCTCCCCTCAAGATTTGTGACATGGACTAACCACCTCCCATGGATCCGTTAACTCTGGCAGTTGTATCGGGCATTAACAGGTCAATCTTTTGGTGCAACGACAACTATGGGCCAACAATTGGTATCAGAGCCAAAGTTACTAGGTTTGAATCCCATCGGGTAATGTTGAGGGGGAGTTTGTTGGCAGATGGTCAATGCTCCCCTCAGGATTCGTGACATGGACTAACCGCCTCCCATGGATCCTTTAACTCTAGTAGTTGTACCAGTCATTAATAGGTCAATGTTTTGGTGCAACGACAACTATGGGCCAACATAATATCCTCCTTTTTAATGAAATAATTCATTTTATTTAATTAAGTTTTAAATTCATCTCCTTTAAATTGAATAAATTAATATTTATTTGATTTAATTCTAACACCATCCCCTTTTAATTGAATAAATCCAACTTTATTTAATTAAGTCAAGTATTCATTATTCCTCTCATTTTAATTTATTTAAATCCTAAAATCTAAATCAAAATGTCAAATCAGCTAATTGTCATCTAAATTAATCAAATCATGATTAATCCTAACTCTACTCCATCCAATCCTCTAAATTTTTCAACTTGTGCAAGTAAATCAATTTATTTGATTTATTAAATCTCCTATTTTCATTCAAAAGGGAATCAAGTTGGAATATTCCTCAAATTTGAAAATATCCCTCTCAAAGGACTTGTCCATCCAAAAAGGCATTAAAGGCCTCTTACATGTCCTTTTTCTTGAGCCAAGTGGCATTAACTCTCTTTTCTTCTCCCTCCAACATGCCACTTCTCCAATTTCAAATATCCACCTAATAGCATTTATGTGCACATTCATCAAAATGTGCTCCACCTCTATCCACTCACATGTTGACAAGTGGCATTGTGCTATTGGTTGATGTTTTATCCCACATTCATCCCTTTTGATCATTCTTCCATCATTCTCTTCTATAAATAGAAGGCTCTTTTACTAATTTTGGATCCACAATCTTAGGCATTTGATCCACAACTTCATGCAACATAATTATCTTCATGTTTTGAACAATTTCATCCATTCTCATCCAAGTTTCATAGTTTCATCAATTTCATAGCTAGGTTATGGAAAATTTATCAAGGAGCTCCATTGATCATCATCAAGCTTGCAAGGAATTGGGAAAGGGCTATTTTCCACATCAAAATAACACCAATTCCCCCATAGGATTGAGATTTTGAGAATTTGAATAAGATTTAGTTTTCTTTCATTTGTGTTCTTCCTTTATTTCTTGTTCTTTATGTTTCAAATGAATCTTATGGGGAATGATGGTTTTGATTTGCATAATGGACTAATAATGTGTTGTTTTTTGTTTGTTTGTGTAGGTCTAGATCCACCAATTACTATTCTTCATTTGCACTATATACCCTACATTTTGAATGAAATAAGAGCCAAATAGGATCATCATTTAGGTATAATTAATAATCCTCCCCACCTACCCCATTTTCCTTTATTTCACCTAGTAGGCTACCTTATGGGGTTTCTTCAAAACTTTCCAAGAGAAAATGCAATATAGAGAAAGGATTCCCATAAGCAGGGTTGAAAAGTATAAGAATGATATCATTTTCATGGTGAGCAAAGACTTGCATAATGGAGGCTATTGAGCATAGGATAGTATGGATCCAAAAATTGGGATATGAAGTTTCAAAAGATGAGGTTACTAGATTGGCAGAGCATATGTTGAGGGTGCCAAGAGAACCTACATAGGAGAGATACGAAACATATGAGGAGAAATCCAGTGTTGTGCATATGGAGCATAAAACAAAGGAGAACAAGAAAAATGTAGAGAAAATGAAGGCTCAAGTTGTGGAAATGATGGGATTATCCAAAAGCCTTGTGGAAGAAGCTAAAAGAATATCTATCACTCTAGTTGGTACCCTAGGTACAAGAAGGTATGCTAGGATGTGTAACCCCTCTCCATTTGTTACCAAATTTTTCATTAGAATAAAGAGGAAATAATTAGCTAGTGCTTCAATGAAACAAAAAAGTGATCCATAGAAAATAAGAGTGAAAGGGAAGGAAAAAAGAGAACAATATCTGAGTGTAAATGTTGATGATAAGAAAGAAGAATAATACAAAGAAATACCACAATTGGTTCAAAAGAGAAAAACTAGTGTCTCTCAAGTAGAGACAAGTGGAAAAAGAACAAAAATGGATATTGTGGACACTGACAGTGAGGTGGAAGTGGAGAAGGAGAACCAATATTTCATGATTCATATATATGAGGAAGAAAATTTTAGAAAAGAAAAAAAATATTCTAAATAGAAAATAAAGAAGAAGACTCCTCTAGTCTGAAAACCGATCCCTATGAGACTTGAAGTGTTGGTGAGTAGTATTGCAGAATATGGGAGCCTAGAGGAGACTACCACACTATACCCTACTATAGATGAAATAGACAAGTCAACCATTTGAATAAGCCATTGTCAAGTACATTATTAATTTTGATGTTAGAATGAAGGATATAGAGAGTCTATCACTTGAGGATTTGAAAAGTGCATTATATGTGAGAAGGGAAGAGCCATAAATGAAGATGCCAAATTAAAGGAATTTTCTTTAGAGAAGGTTAGTTCTTCTCTCATAGATGAGGACAAAGCTAAATTAACTCAATTTTACAATAAATAATTCAAGAATAAGCAAAGGATCAGTACCCTAATGAGAAGGGACAAGGAATATTTAGAAAGATTAAGAAATGAGACAATGGAAAAGGTTGCCAATTTGGCAAAGGAGTAGGAATGTCTCTACATAGAAAAGATCAATTACAACATGATGTGTCTATCCTTGTAGTGAATGAACTAGAAGGTGCACAACATGAGCATGCTTTGGAACATGAGGATGTAATTGAAGAAGAAAATGTGCAAGAATATGTTACTATTAATACCCCTCTAGTAAAAGAAAACATTGCTAGAGAAGAAAAGAATGGTGAATTACAAAAGGAGGAAGCACAAACAGAGCATAAGACACCTCCTTCAGACATACCGAAACCTACAAAGAAAAATTAATTCACATAAGACAACCTAGAGAATATAGAGGTGCAAAAAGTTGAAGACTCACCTACTATGGAAGATAAGAATTCTAATGCACAAGAGAATAATATTAAGGAAGATTTCAACATTGTGACAAGGAAAAGATAATGTGAAATCAATTGAAAAAGATGAGATCGACAAAGAATCTAGTAGTGTAGGGAAGGAGAAGAGTGAGTAGAAAGAAGAAGAGATTGTGAAGATGGTTGGTGAGTCCTCTAAAGATTCTAGAGATTCCTTAAAAAAAAAAATTAGATATGAAATTGCAGTTCCAACTGGTGGTATTTGCATAACTGCTACAACTACCCATGCAACAGGGACTAGTCAATATGAGTAAGATCTCTCCCTTGTAGAAACTTCAACTTGGTGATGCTTTTCATGCCTCCGCTAGGAAGGAGATTCTACAAATGCACCAAAGAATCTCATCACTAATTGAAGAATAATTCAAAGTACTATAAGAAGGTATTCCTAGAGCTACAGTTGATGATACTTTCTCTGGTGTACAACAATTAAGGTTACTCGACTCATTCAAAAAATATGATGTTGGTTTAGAAGAGAAATTGGAAAAGGAGGTAAGTAAGAAGGTAAATGAGAAAAGGTTGGGAAATGTTATAGACAAGTGTGCTACCTCACATGGAAAAATACATAACAACCTTAATAATATTCAAAATTGTGTTGAGGGAGCAAAGACCTTGTTTAATTTTTTTTTGGAATGGCCCATCTCCACCAAGAACATAAAGAATGAGATGGAATCTATTGAGTCTCAGATTGATAAGGCACTTGAACCTTATGATCCAGTAGATGATGCAAATGGAACTACAAGTTTGGAAATAGATAATTTGCATGAATAGTTCTTTCAACTATAGCAACGAAAGGAAAATATTATAGTGTAGTTTGGTTAGCTCAGAGACCTAGTAAACACCAGATTAATTGGTGCTCTAGAAAATGAGAAGGTAATAAGGTTGAATCAACTACCCACTACTTTGAATGAAGGTGAAGAACTCCTCATACAGTTTGAGACCCAGTTTCACATGCTTGGTGTCGCAAAGAAGGATTAGGAAGATGGTAGAAAGGATTGGGAGGCACACCTTGCAAAATTGAAGGCATCAGAAAAAAGTGTTTTAAGGTGTGCACCCTTGGTCTCCTTGTGTTATGCAATGAAATGCTCAATATTGTGACATGGATTAACCACCTCTCATGGATTCAGTAACTCTAGCAGTTGTATAAAGCATTAATAATTAAATCTTTTGGTGCAACAACAACCATCTTTGCAACAATTGGTATCAGATCCTAGTTCATGAGTTTGAACCGCTTGCTTGCATTGGGGGGTTGTTGTAAGGTGTGCAGCCTTGGTATCCTTGTGTTGTGCAACACAACCCTCGGTTTGGTGACATGGATTAACTTCCTCCCATGGATTCACTAACTCTGGTGGTTATATCAAGAATTAATAGGTTGATCTTATGATGCAACGACAATCGTATTGGCAACAAAAAATACTTTTCCCTCCTCTTGATTGTGTATATTTCTATTTTTTTTGCAATTTTTTATTTAATTGTACATATTCCAAAGATAGTGGATAGCATAAAAGTACAATTTTTTTCCATTATCATTGTAAGGGTGAGTTACCCTAATCATTGGAGAAGTATGTTAGAAAGGGTGAGCCACTTTCATATTTATATATATACATATCTATTAGGGGGGATGTGCAAGTATGTATGCTTGAACTGTGCACCCTTTCCCTTGATGTGAAAGGGGAAGAAGATCTTTTCACATGTTTCCATCAATGACAAAGGGGGATATTGTTGAAAGTTTTCTTTTCATTGATGAGAATGTTGGCAATATGAGCATGGGCATATATGGTGTTTTCATTGATGTCAACATTAATGTAACTAATCGATGAGCATGAGTGATTGTGGTGATGGTAATCCATTATACAGGTGCACAATTTTTGGTATGAAGTAGAACAGATGTGTTGGTTATCTACCTAAGTCCAGCATATAGTTTTTATTGTATTGTGAACTAGTATTTTGGTTCGCATTGCTTCACCACAAAGAATTTGATTATGTAATTATAAGGTAATGATGATGGATGTTGGAAGATTCTAAATCTAAAGTTTCATGATCTGATGTCTTCTATAGTCAAAGATAAGAGTGACAAAGTATCAAGTTTTCCAGTGCCAGTGCAACTTTGATAGAGTACATGATTGGAATGCTTCGTATTCCACCGCGAAATAATATTTTATTATTTGATTTTGTGGGAGTGTTTACAGGTGTCCAAAGTGTGTTGGGTCCAAATGGTAAGTTCTTTGGAGGTCCACATGATGAGATTTGGATGAAAAGTTGTTTTGTCACTTTGTTGCTTCATTAATAGGTGCAGCCTAAAGGTTTGAGGTCATGCAGTGTTAAAGGAAGTTTTGATCAGACTTATGGGAACTATTATAGGTCCCTTCCAACCTAATTTGAAGTATTACATGTTTTGGAAGTGTGTGTGGTTGGATTCTTAGCTAATAGGTTGTTGGGTTACACGATACATCTAAATAGGCCAACCTAATTGATGTTGTAAGTGTTTTCAAAGGTAATGCATATAAATGCAAGGTGTTTTTTGATATTGTGAAATAATTTTTGTGAGTATGAGTGTATGATTATGTGAAATAATTAAGAGTGTACAAGTTTCATATCAAATAAGTGCAAATTAAGTTTAAGGGAAGAATGAAGTGTTCCAAGTTAGCATTTTGAGTTTCAATGGAACCTTATCTTCAAAATAGGTCAGATGCATTATTATCAATTCAAAATTGGCACTAACCCACCCCTCTTCTATCTCTTTTATTCTGGGTAGTGAGCGCTTTGGAAGTGAGCCTTTCTTCTTTTGGACAGTGAGTCCACCAATTGTATCAAACTCTATAACCAATTACATTATCTATATTGTGAGTTAATCCTCACTATCATGTAAATCTGGCATTCTTGTGTTCCTTGATGTGATGCATGCTTTTTATGTTCCTTTCCATTACTTCAAGTTAAATGTGATGCATTGCATGCATGTCTAAGTTAATGAAATAAATAAAAATAGGTGACCCCAAAATGTAAAAAAATGGGGTTGGGGTGAATGTAAGTATTCTTCTATATTCATTAGGAAATGAGATCCACACAAAGAATTGGATTGCAACACTTAGGCGAATCAATTCAATATGTGAATCTATTGATTTCCTTATGACCAAGGATGGGGGTATCAATCTAAAAATCACTTTTGAGAGAACTAAAAATAGAAAATCTACCCAATTATGCTCATTCAAACTTGAAACATCAATTTAAAGGTCAATGCAAACAAAAAAAATTAAAATTATGTAGATCTGAGAAGGGAAGAGGCATGTGTACCTTTCACCAAAATTCACTATCTAGAAGTTGTTTGGGTCTCATTCACCCATGGGCGAATAGATATTTTGTCAAGGATTTCAATCAACTTTTGAGAGCCTCTAATACCAATCTGTAGCTTCTGATTTGTCTAAGTTTCAGTGTTAGAATGTTGGAAACAATTTCTATAGGTGAGTTTCTATGAGATGACAACAAATATGACAAATTTTGCAACTTTGACAACTTCTCCAATTTTTCTCTTCAAGAGATCTCCAATCTTTCTTCAACCTAAGATCTATAACACAAAAACAAGAGGGAAAAATTGTTTTTTTTTGGTGAATGGGGGTTTTCCTTGGTCAAACCCCATTTTGGTAATTAAACCTTGAAATGAAATAATGAAAGCATGAAAGGAATGAAGAATGAACAATGCTATGTTGCAATTCAACAATCCCTTGAATAAACCTTTGAAATGGAGATCTTGGAAGGTCTACAACTTGCATGAAGTGGATTCAATGGATGTGGATCTTGATAATTGAATTATGCTTTGAATTTTTTACTTGACCTTTGAAACCTACATCACAATGTTAGCTCCAAAAATATGCATGATTTCAAAATACTTTGACATGATGCTTGAGATCTTGATTGCTACAAAAAATCCTTGATAATTCTACTCTTGAATGCTCTTGATCATAGTCTTTGCTCTTGTTATTGCTCCTTCAAAATTTTAGGATAGATTTGATAAAAAGACCTTGTATTTATAGGTATGTATCCTCAGTTGCTAAAAATTAAACATTACAAGCCGACATCAAAATTTGAATTCGGGGACATTAAAATACTGCCAAAACATAATTTAAATTTAGATTTAAAGACCTAGGGAGGATCCATTTTCCTATGGGTGAATGGATCCTAGGTTCCTATTCCTGGAACACACATTGCTCAAGGTAAAGTGTTATGTGTTGGCATTAATTATTGTGGGGATTCCCCTTTGGAAAATTTAATTTATTAGGCTTGTGGATGCATAATAGGGATTAATAAGGAATAATTAAGCTAAATTTAAATAGGAGGGCCCAAGAAAAGTGTGAAAATGTAAGGAATACATTTTGTTACACTACATTTAGCCCCTACTTTAGTGAGAGGATGAGTGCAAGCACAAAACTCACACTAAACTAGACAATCAAGAGAGGTATAGTTGTAAAACTATTTGAAAGATAAGATGACAATGATTGAGGAGGGTGGTCAATCCCTAAAGATCTAAGATCCCATGGCAAGCCAATAAAGGAACAAAGAGATACATGCCAATGTTAAAATATATGCAACAACAATGACAAGATACTCAATCATACAATGTCAAAGACTTAAAGAAAGAAAGAGTTGATGGTAAAAATAACACAAAAAGCATTAAGTAGAATATTTCTATTCTACTTCTCCTAAAAAAGATAACTAATATTAAATCACCTATCTCCCAAGGTCTCGGTAGTTAGTTCACAAATGTGTTGTATCACCTAGTGGTTAATGTGACTATAATGTTCAAGGGGCATTTGTTGATCAAAAGGGACAAACTGATATTCTTAAAACTTTCTAACAATAGGTTTTAAATAAATAGAACAAGAAAACATAAATAAACATTTTTCTCAAATTTGGACATGCGATTTCTGTAAGAAGCTTTCTTGTAAAGTCTAAAATAGATGAATGAAATAACTCACAAACATTTATGTAATTATATCCATTGATAGTGTGAATTTAATAAGCATACTTGCAATTCATTTTTTTCTCTAGAATTAATTTAATAACAAACATTATTAACTTGTAATAGATTTTGTAGATCGACAAACAATAGAAAAATACCATTCATAGATAATACAATAGATGGTTTTAAGCTTGGATTCTTCTATTGAATTCCACCAAATAAGAAAAATTTACACACAACAAGATCCAATGGCGCATGGAAAACCGTTGTCCATGGACATCATCTTTAAACTAAGAAATATTTGAAATTTAACTAATTGCATAAAAGTTGTAAAAATGTCTAACATAAGGTTACAAATCAGATTTCAAATTTTCAAAATTTGCAATAAGGAGAATTTTTCAACATATAGAAAAATAGAAAATATTAAAAATTCCCTCCAAAAATTTTGATCCACAAAATGGGTGCCCAGATCCATAATTGTTGGGATGCCTTAGTTCAATTGGAGTGCTTGTTCTATCAAAACTACTGGTATACAAGGAGTGGAGCTTCTGTCTTGGCCTATCAAAGATGATCTATAGTTAACTACTACAAAATAGGACACTTGGTATTGGTTGACTTTTGTTGACTTTATTTGTTTTTCAAAAATAAAATATTCCCTTCCTTTACTTATCATCTTTCCTAGGAAAACCACGAAAATCATCAACATTATCACAGAGTTACTTCATGACCTCTTCATCAGGTCCATCCACCCATTCCACCTTAAACTTTGATCTCTCAAAATCTTCAGTAACATCTTTAACAGCCTCATGCATTTGACTAATGTCTCTTGAAGCCCATTCAGTATTAGACTTGATGGTCACCAATTCATCCAACAAGTCTCATTAGGGCCATCCCCTTTTTGTATCAATTCTTCTAGCTGATTATTCCACTCTTCCTTTGTATTTTCTAAAGAATCAAACTCACAAGTTGGTGGGGAGCTTAGGGACTTCCTAGTGGTAATACAACTAACTATCTATTCAACTATTACAGTATGATCCCATACTTCATGTTGAATTTGTAGTAAACTAGCCCTATGTTCAATGAGGATCTCTGATCGAAAGATGATGATGTTGATTGCATTTTCAACATATTTGGGATCCTCATCTCTCAAAATCCCTGATCAATCAACATTTGTCTAGGATTCCTCTTGAGGTATTTTAATGTCTTCATATACTCTTTGTATTTCTCCTCTTCTTCCCGCCATTTTTTAATACATTCTCCTAGTTTCTTGCCCAATGTTTGTGCTTCTTCATAGTATTTGTATCCTTGGTCAAGTAGTTCCTCTATTTCCTTCCAAAGAATATTGATCCATCCATCAATCATATGAGATTTTCTCTTCATCTCATTCAACTCATCAACCTCCTTACGACTCATTAATACAAGAACCTTTGATGACATTGGCTATTCCGAGGTAGAATCACTGAGCTCCTTCAAAAACCTTTTCATCTACCCAAGTTGTGCTTTCAACTCATCTTTAACCTACCCGTCCTTTTCCAATCTAGACTTGGTTGAAGTAGCTACCAAATCTAGCAGTGAAATTTGTCGATTATAGGTCTACTTTCCCAAATTGAATATGCTCAATTGATAATCCATAGCCTATAGTTCTCTACCATCTTTTCAATCGTAGGGGTTGAAATCTCTGCATTTAGATCCTTATTAGTAGTTATCTTGGTAGAATGTATGGATCTTGGCTTCTTCTTAAGATTTACCTTATCTACCTCCTTAATCATCTCATCCTAACTCATTGGTTGAGCTTGGACCTACTGCCTCTTTTCTAAATTTAACTTTAGCCATGTTGGTGTACTTGGTGAAGTTATTTGTTGTGCACTTGGGGGTGTTGGCTTCAGAGGTGGTGGAGGTGTAGAAGTTGCTCCAATTGCTGACATAGATGAAACCTTTTGCTGCTAAAGCTTCTCCTTTTCGGTTTTCTCCTCATCTTGCCTCTCATTTTTAGCTTTAATATCCACAATATTTTTCAAATCCATCTCCATATTTTGAGCTTAATCTTCATCCTTACTCTTTTGTTGTTGTTCTTCTTCTCTAGCCAAGTTCTCATCAACTTCCTTCTTTGCACTATATTATCTCTCATTGCTCATCTTTTGTGAGGACATGTTCCATATCCTCTTCCCTTTAGAGGTTTAATTCTCCTACATCTACATCTTCTTCTTCTTCAAAGTCTTCTTTATCCTTCTCCTCTTCTCTAGCTAGGTCCTCCCAAAGATGAGTCCCTTCAAAATTAGATGAGAGAGGAGATTCTATAATGTTTATCATAGGGGGCTCTTCCCATTCATTAGTTGTTGTTTCTATTGTTGTAGGTGCAATAGAAGGGGTTTCCTCACTTTCAATTTCCTCAGTTTGTGGAGCAGTAGAAGGACCATCTTGGGAAATTTCTTCTCTAGGATACACAAAAGAAATGGGTTGAGCACCAAAACTTGAAACAACTCTAGTAGTAGCAGCTTGGTAGGTAACTTTAGCTTGTTTTAAGGATTTTATAACCTTTTCCATTGTAACTTCTTCTTCTCCTACTTGTGGAGGTTGTTTATTAATCCTCTTATACTTCTTTGTCTCAGTAGTTGAAGATGATTCTACCCGTAAATCCTTCCTTTTCCTTGTAGCTCTACCTTGAGGCCAGTTGAGGCGTATGTCAATCCATTTTATGCTTCGATCAATAACTATCTTTGAAATATTGTTTATGTCAAACTACAACTTTTCCATCCAATTGATTAGATCCAACTCTTTTGTTGCAACTTCATCTTCCTCATACTGAGGATCTAGGAGGACACCATCATTTGATAACCCTCTAGGTATATCTTCTTTAATATTGAAATCCCTCATTTTGGGAACAATTAGCCTTTCATATCCTCTTCTTCTGACTTCAAATTGATCTTGAAAGTTGGCCCAGAAGTCTTTGAGATGATGTTCATGATAAGGGAACAAAGATGCATACAACTCATTCATCTTTCCCTTTGGGTTAAAATTCTCTTTCCTCATAGAATTTCATATTACAAGCCTAGAACTCTTTTGTTGTAGCTTTGGCTGCCACTATTGATTAGCATGAATAAAAACCTAACTCCATAGGAAATGAATGACACCCTACCTTGTGTTTCTTTGAAAACTTGGCATTTACCTCTGCTTCCTATTAGGATAATTCCATTAATATCATTTTATCACTAAAACATCTTGGTAGCTTGAATGGAGCTTTGTCAAAGCCAAATAGTCTGATATAAGTATTTTTGAGGTATATAATAAAGAAAATCCCCCATTATTCAATAAAATCCATAGCTTCCTTAGTCAATTTAAAGCCAACATCTCCCATCAACTAGTTGATCAAAACATATAGAAGGGAATCATTTACTCTTTTAAAATGCTTTCCTGCCTTCTTGAGTTCCAACTGGTCATAATACTTCTAGACTCTATTCTCCCTAGTTGCTTCCCCAAGAACCCCTTTTGTGTTTAGGCTTGGGAATTTTTCCATTCTTGTAGCACAATTTATTACATAGGAACTCATGTAGAATGTCTTGGTTTCCTTTACCTTGGTAATTTGATCATGAATGGCATTTTATACCATCTTCCCCCAATTCAAGTACTATTCTCCATCAAGGATAATTTGAATAAAAGAGAACATCTAGTTCTTGAATGCATATGAATCTTCCTTCCCAAATTCTTTGGATAATAGTGTAATAACATCCCCTACTTCCATAGAGAAGTCAAACCTTTTAGGCTTGGTGGGTAGTTTCTTTATTGACTTCTTCTCCATTTTCAGCCACCTCTTATTTATGTATCTTACGTTACCCTCCACATCTACTTCATATTTATGCAATACCTCAAATTTTGTCATTATTTTGAGGTTATGATGGGGAGGTAAGTCAAAGAGTAGCCTTATCATTCCTGGTGTTAGATCAATTATTTTAGTCCCCCAAGGATCAATACATTTCCTCTAGACTGGGTTGTATGCATGAGAAGCATCTAGTATGAATTTTAGACATTGTACAACTATGGGGAATGAAGCTACATGTGCCAATCTTGAATTATTCTTGGCCCTTGGACTGACATCTTCTGAGAAACATCTTTCACAATTTTTTCCAAGTCAATGTAGCCTACCAATGTATTAGTTATCTTCATTACCTCTAACCCAAACTTTGATGGGACTAGATTTCCTTGAAACTTATACTTCATTGTCAGGGGAAGCCATTCTAGCTTCAATCTCTTAGCCTTTTGTACCCTTTGTACCTCTTGTACTTCTTACACCTATTTGGTGCCAATATCCTCTTCTGAATCAAACATTTAATAAATATACAACCATGACACTCATTAGACAGAAAAGAGCAATGCAAAGGGTTAGAAACCAAATAAATTTCATATTAGAACCTTATAATATGAAAGAAGTTCTCTTTTATATGATATTTTTTTTATTTTTTAAGGTCAAGATTGGGATAGCACTTGGAACATAACCATTACAAACCCCCCTTACCATACTATCAAACATTGGAATTAGGTTGAATGTTAGCACTGGAAATCTACAAAAGATGTATCAAAAGTTGGGATCAAAACAACACCTAGTAGCAGAACCTTAAAGAATGAGAAGTTAGGATCGGGATGGTACTCAACATTGGAAGTTTGAAAAAGGGAACATATTCAATTTTTTCTTCAAAGTATGATCCCAATGAAGAGGTCAAAATTCAAAATCGGTATAGAAACTGGCACTGAAACTCCATGTGGGATCAAGGGTTTGGTTCTATTTTGAGGTCTAAATTTTGAAAGTAATGTGGAAATCAAAATAATAGCAATAATTGGCACTGGAACCATACTCAAAGTAATAGATTAAGGCTCTATTCTAATTCCAATTGTGATAGAAGGTCGGGAGTCGAAGTCGGAATGGTGTAACTAGAACCACATGAAGGTGCATAATTATGGTTCAATTTTGAAACCCAATTGAGCAACATATGTGGAAGTTAGAATCAAAACGTGATTGATCATGAGGGTGATAAAATGATTTTCTAATGTTTTACAAAAAACCCTTCAGGATCATGATCGAGATTATTCAAATATCTGAACCCTAATAAAAGACCAATCAATTTTTTTGGTTTCGGGGATGGGATGTGGGAAGAGCATAGGGTTCAAATTTTGATTTCGCAAAAGGTTTGTTGGTTATTTTTTTAGAACCAAACTTGATCTCGCCAAATTCCTATGAATTTTCCACAATTCAATAATAAGCAAAGGTGAGGATTGTCCAACAAACAAGGATTACTAGGCACTTCTACTCTTCGGGATCTATGAGACCTAGGAGGGTAATCTTGATAATTTTCAATTAATTATTCCCTTGCTATTTTACCTTGAATATCAGACCAAAAAAATATATTCCTTCTAACTACAAATAGATACAATCCCTCAAGGATTTGGTTGACCATTAAGCGAATTTCCACCTAAAGAAAGGAATGAGTGATTTTTGATACATATATGTTGTAATTTAAGGTGTTTAGATGATTTTCATTCTCATTTTGAGCTCTTGGTCAAATGCAGAACTAACTCATTTGCATTCAAGATAACCAAACAAACAAACCAGTGCCTTATCTTTGGGTAATGGAGTCTTATTTGCAACAACCTATAATACCTTAGCAATTTGACTCAGTAATTCACAGGCTATTGACATATTGCATTACAATATTCAACTCATTGTGCCAAAAATAAAACTACTTAGCAATCCTAGAATCTTCCCTCACAAACCCATGATCATATTTAAGAATTTTATCAATTCTTTGAATCAAAGTAGAAATAAAATCACTCATTCAAATAAAACAATTGAAGACAAACAAAAAGATCCTTAATCATTTCATTTATAATTTGGGAGAGAAAATACATAGGAGAGAATGTGCTTTCGAACTAGCATTTCTATTTATATACTATTGTTAATGTAAAACTATTTAAGTTCATTACAAACTAGCTTATACCCTAGGCTCCATACTAATCTATTCATCTGTGCATGAATTTACAATTTTCTCTTACATGAGCTCAATTTTCCAACCTAGACTACTTGAGACCCAAAATTTGAACCTCTATAACTAGCCATAAAATCCCATTTATATAGAAATATGGGAGCAACAAGCATCAGGACAAATTACCATTTCAGTCACATTTACATTTGACACTTAATTTCATTTCAATTTTAGAAAATCCCCCAGATGGTTATATTTGCACATTGCAAAAATGGGGGGAAAGCAAAAGACAAAACCCATATAGTTTGTTGAAGAAGATCAACCAACCTTCCAATAGGAAATTTTTGTTGTTGCAAGAACACCAAAATCTCTCATCCACATCGACCAAAGAAGATTCTCCACATCAATACCCAAGACAAAAAATTACACGTTCATTGAAGAAGACGATATCACTGTTGTGGCAATGGTGTCATCAAAAACAAAAACAAAACTAAGGTGCTACTCTAATTCTTCAGAATTAGAGTAGGCACGTTCGTTCTGTGCTCTTTCTAAAACTAGATAAGCTACTAGCACTCTATCATCAGAATCCTCTCGTGCCACTAGAGTGAGAAGGTATCGGCCATACTCTCAATTAGTATCTATTTCATTGCTCAAAGGACTAGCTAAATCCTCCATGGGAGAGTTGTGCCTTCCCATATAAGAATCATAAGCCTTGTGGTACTTATTCTTCCTCTTTCCCCAAGACTTAACCAATTTCCCACTAGGCTCACTTTGGTCATGACCAACAACCCTACTCCTCAAGTTGTAATTACTCTTGACACCACCCTTCTTAGACTTCTTACATGCTTTCTTCTTCTCTTTTGGATTTGCAGGAGCTCCCAGTGTGCCTTGTTCAATTTTAGGCACATCATCCTAAAATTCAAGCATACTAATCCTTCTAGACCTCTTGATTGGTTGGATAGACTCACTAGGCTTACTCATTCTTATAGGGCATAGAATGAGAACTAGCCAACCCTCATTTGTAGAGAAATTCACCAATTTATGTTCCTATATGGAAATTTGCAGAACAAAACCCTAGGACCTACACAATTCTTACCGACTTAAGTGGAGAATGCATGCAATTGAAACCCTTATCAACTCCAAGAATTCAGAACCTACAATCTACCTTATGCATAATTGGAACAGAGCGGGTATAAACACCTACTTACCTGGGACAATTACTTCAATACTTCCACAATTACTTGCCTTAAACTCACATGCTTCTCCTCTAGATCTAAAGCAACTTCTCAATTATTGATGGCTACAAATGGCGAGATCAAGCAAAAAATGATCCACATTAAGTAGAGCAACTGGAGTGTGTAGCCATTAATGATAAAAGAAGGCTCATGCAAGAAAGATGATGGTCACTCACCCAAATTTGAATCTTGACCATTGATCTTTTCTAATTTAAAAGACAATCAATGAATCTTCTCAAGCATCGCTCCTTGATTTTACAACTTGTGCCTCAAAAATGGTGATAACTCCTCAGAAAGCTACCACATCACCCTTTAATATCATTAGTCATCTCTAATCTAACAACCATCATGTATTTCCACCCTGTTTCATGCTTCTTCAATTAAATCAGTGAGGTACCAAGAGCCGAAATTGAGGGGAATATTCTCTCAAACATTCCATCGCCCATCACAGATTTTTCCTTCCTTTTCTGGAGTCGAATTAGTGATGTGAGCATTAGCACGATGAAATCTTAGTTGTTGGATCAAATCCCACCATTAATCATACTTATCTCCCATCGTGTATCTCTGATTCACACTTCAAATTCCAAATCACATCAGCAATGGGAGAGAAAAGGTGACAGAACAAGATCAAGCCACATGTACCTACTTGAAAGTAAAAGGCACAAGGAATATCACTCACAAGAGAAATTAAAATCAATGATATAATATTGGAACACATGACCACATTTCTCATCGCTACTTTGAGACTCACAGTTTACAACCAATCTGTGATGAGTGACAGAAGAGACTGCAAAGAGCACAAAGGGTTATCATGTATCACCAATGCAAAAATAAAGATCCATAACCTATCCATGATACACGATACAAAGGAAAACACCGCTCATCACACATCACTAATGTAAGTCAAACATTCATAACACTATCCGTGATGAGTGATGGGCACAATAGTGAATGGGAACTTAAGTGAAACAATTATGCATATGCTCATAAGTTGTTCTAAAACCCGGGACCGCCTAGGACAACATAAGAATAGGCCTCGAAGGAATTAAAACATATTGTTCAAGGGATGTAAAGGCCAAAAAAGGTTGATTAGTTGACCTTATAAAAGTATTTCTCAGACCTAGGCACAAGGGGCCAGTAACTTCATGGGCTTCAATGGCTCAAATTTTTTTTACATGACCCGAAACTGATTATAGGAGTTAAAAAATAAAATTATAATGCTAACAAGGACAAAGAATTAAGGGTTATTTAAGAAGGGCTTTGACAACACAAACCCATAGGTATTGATAGTGGAAAAAACCCTAAGTCCAGATACTTGAAACCAGCCAAATTTTACATAATTTAGAAATGGAACCAAAAATTTTAAGGGTTCCATCAAGGTTGATGGTATGAAAACCCTAGATAACTAAGGTTTTAGTGGGAAAAAAGAAACCCACACACGAAAAAATGAAATGAAAACAAAAAGCACCCAAAAGAGGAACAACACAAATGAACTAAACAAAAAAAGAAAAACCAACAAACCCCTCAAAAACAAACCCAACGAAACAAGAAATGAAGGAAGCAAGAAAAATGAACAAACAAACGAGCAAGAACAAGGAAAAATAAGGAAATCAAGAACAAATCCCCTAACCTCAAAAATTGCGATGCCAAAATCAACAATGCCAGGTTGAAAATCACTAGACTTGAACTCATGCTCCAATCGTCTGCTTGGATCTAACTCTTTGTTGAAAATACAAAGAAATTATGAGCTAAAATCAAGAGGCAGATGAAATATAAATTGGTTCATGCGTGCGAACTAACTTCCATTAATGCGAGGTAGTTTAGGCCTTAGGATTGGGGGAGGACTCATTAATGAACCATCACAAAATCCACAAGGTAAGTTAGAAGTCAGGATCAAGACAGAACTCGACAAAAGAACCCTTAAAGAATGCAAGGTTTAGGACTCATTTTGAAACCTGAACCTAATGGGAAAAAGAACAGTGGACATGAGAATTAGGATCAGGATGGAACTAGGAACAAGAACCTTAGAGGTTTTGGTTTTGTTCCAATACCCGATTCTGAAATAGACAAGAAAAACAAATAATCAGGTGAGTCAAAATGACAAACCTAAATGTGGCCAAAAGTGAGTCAGGAGGCCAGACAGAAGTGAAATGAACCAGTGCAAGTTAAATTCTCAAGCTGAACAATGGGGATGTCAGGTGAACAGAAACAGATCTTCAAGGCAAAAATAAAATGGGGTGGTTATGTAATGCATAACAAATGATGACTCAACTAGGAAAATGGTTTACCCATTTTTAGGATACTGAAGGATGCATTCACCCCAAAGCCTCTGGTTTATGATTGTTTTAACTTGAGCATGATTGGTTACAACAAACAAGGTTGAGTTGAAATCTCAAATTATGAATCATTATAAAAACTTTGAATTTGAGTGTGTGTGTTCATGATACATTCCCCCCCACTTAAATACTTTAACTATTGAAATGACTATATTCCCATTCAAGCTACATGAGGTGGGTCATTTTAGTTGTCGTACAATGATATCCTGGGCATTGCTTCGCTGCCAACCAGGTGTTTATAGCCTCCACGAAGATACCTCCAATTGTCTCAAAGCATAAATCTACTACCAGCTAGGTGTCCATAACCTAGTAGAGATACTTGAATCACCCTTATATATTGAGTTTATTTACAAATTTTCTTCTTTTCTTTTTTTTCTCAGGTATTGACTTTCTTGAAGTAATATTTTCTTATCTTTTCTCAATACTCAGACATTACAGTTTGAAAATTAGGTTGAGAACTACAGTGGACATCATGATAACATTAGGACACCAAATTTTTCACTTGAATCAAGAATACAACCATCCCAAGATAGCTATAATCTCAAGGAAATAAATGATTCTAACTAATAAGTGATAGATTTAATTGTGTTTCACAAGATCACTTAGAATATATCCATTTGTTTTGACCTTTCAAATTGTCATTAAGACATACATAAAGCATAAGTTTCAGAACAAAAAAGAATGAAATATATTCCTTAAAATAATTAAATCTATTTCTCTGCCATAGTATCCCTAGTATGCTTTGAATAACTACCCACTATTCTAGAATGGTGAAAAATTAAGATCCCAAAAGTAGAAAGAAAATAGTGAAAGGGAACAAACAAACAAGCAACAAAATAACAAAACAATGAAAAAAAATTGAAGGAAAAACAACTAAACAAAATATATACAAAGGAAGGATCAGTAGGCCTTCATGGGCCAAAATAGTGCTTGAGAAACTTTCCATTGATGGGCAATGGAACAAGTTCTCCTATTAAGGTATTCAATCAAAAAGCATTTTCACTGAGGATTTCAGCAATCTAGTATGGTCCTAACAACAACCTACCAAACTTCTAGTGAACACCTCTCTTCTCTCTAGCTTTATCCCGTAGTAGTACAATATCAGATATCCTAAAGGCCTTAATCTTAGCTCTCTTGTCAAACCAACGCTTGACTATAACCCGATGTTTGGAAAATTGTTGCAAAGCAATATCCCTCTATTCTTCTAAATTCAAAAAATTAGTCAGCCTAACTTTTATCCTATCATCATTGGTATAAAAATCCTGCATAAATTGTAAAAAAGTTATTTGAATATTAATAGGAAAGACGGGGTCATGTCCATAGACTAATTTATATGGTGAACTTCCTAGGGTAGCCTTAATTTTGGTTCCATTTGCCAATAAGGTGAACTTCAACTGGGTATGCCAGTCCCTAGGATTCCTTTCTAATAACCTTTTGATTACTTCCAAAAAAAATTATTAGTAGACTCAGCTACCCCATTGCCCTATGGATAATATTTGGAAGAATATTTCAAAACAATCTTATACTCAAAGGTCCATTGAATAAACTGCGTAGAAGAAAAAGTTGGGCCATTATCACATACCAAAGCAAAGGGTACCCCAAACCTGGTGATGATATGTTTGTTCAGGAACTTGACACTAGTAGAAAAATAGAAATAAATGACTAAAAAAAATACTAAAAAATGCATATAAATGACTAAATTTTGGTCACATGACTAATAGTAGTTTATTTTCTGTCATTTATAATGCGACCAAATTTATGACTAACCATTTTTAGTCATTTATTTGGCCATTTTGATTGATCAATTTGGTAGTATATTTAGTCATTAATTTAGTTATTGATTTAGTCATATTTATTCACTAAGCTTGGTCACGTGACCATGAGTAGTTTATTGCTGGTCATTTATAATGTGGCCTTTTGACTAAACCACTTTTATTCATTTATTGGTTGTTTTAATTGATCAATTTGGTAGTATATTTTTAGTCATTGATTTAGTCATATATTTTGTCATATTTATTCACTGATTTATGTCAATTGGTAGTATATTTATTCATCAATTTCTATAAATTCGTAGTATATTTAGTCAATTGGTAGTTTATTTAATTGTTTTTTGTTCACTGATTTCTACCTAAAAGTGTTGGAAATGAGACAATGCTTTTGAGGTTTAAACATAAAACATAAAAAACATAATCAATCATTCATTTGCACATAATGAAACAGTTATTAAGAAGGAAAAATACTAAAATGTTATTGAGAAAAGGTGTTCTTACAATAGATACAAGAATTAAATACGTGTCTTTGCTTTGAAAAATGTGTTACAAAGTGTGTTTTTCAATGTTGTGACTGAGAAAACTGAGTCACAATGCTTTTTTTCTTTTCTTATACAACTCCAAAACATGAAATAACTACTTGAAGAATGAAGCATAAGGGTCCTATATCTCATCCCAAGAATGGGAGATTATATAATGGTCTTAAGGGTCCTATAATGATTTCACCCAATGCATTGTGTACATGTACATCCTAACATAGCATCTAGAAGTCTTGCTTCCATAAGAAATTTCTTTGTCTTTTCAGCATCATAGAAATTTGATTCTCTCGTTACACGTTCCACCTCCTTGATTTGTCCATTATTGGCTACTCCTTCAATGTACTTGAAGTGAATTTCAAGATCCTCACTATCAATGACAATGCAAATACAATTTACCATATAAGTACAAGGTTCCCAAGCTACTACAAAATTACCTCCTTAAATAGATCAATGAATATCAATGACAAAATGATACAAGTGACAATCCAAAGTCAAATCACCTATATCTCAAATATGCACCCAAGAAGAAATATAGCCCTTCATAATACTTGAACCGTTCAAACAACTTGATGCATGAATCTACATCCAATTGTTCAAAATATTCCTTGGCAGCCTATGTGACATGAAAGATGTTAACATCACAAATAAGAGAGCAATTGCCAATGTCATCTAGATCCAACATTATTAATTTTTTTTACCTAGACAATTATTTGGAGATTTCCCCTCAGGTTGACAAGAAGGAGATCTTTCATGCACTCCAACACCCACTCTCTAGAAAGGGTCCCAAATAACTCAACAAGGGCCTAATAAATACTATAATTAGTAAGAGAATTGGCAGTTTCTATTAAATTTCAAGAGAAAATCATGTCTCATAGACTTGTGGCTTGATATCATGGGTGTTGGCAATGACATGTTTAATATCGGGCAACTATGTATGGTGTTGTACCCAAACTTTACAATATTAGTGATGAACAAAATATTTCCTAAGAAACCATTTGACATAAGGAAATATTTAGCAAATTTAAATATTTCTACAATAATTAGCATAGACAATGCTTCATACTCAACATCATATCTAATTTAAATCCTAAATGCATCCAAGTGAATCACCTACCTAAAGCACACACATATATAAACCAGTTTTCTCACACAATTGTGCAATATGAGGACAATCATAGTGACTAAAAATTCCATTTTACAAGATTGCATCAACAACATTGGGGAAAGTGACCAAGTTAATCTCAAGAACCTACAGAACAAGTAAAATCAATAAAGCTAAAATCATAATAATTTCTATAATCAACAATGTATAAATAGTTCATTTTCACTCTTGCCAGACTTTGCACATAGGCATGTTTTAAGCTAGGTCTAAGAAAATTTAAAAGCTAGTTGCTTCATAATCATATTAACAACTTGCCTTAGTTTGAAGATGCATATGTTCTAGAAAATTAGGCTTCAAAACATCCAAAAAAAGGATGTTGCTTCATGGATCATGTTACACTACATATAGATTTACATATGAAACAAAAACATAGTAAGTTATATTGACAAATGATTATACTTCAACATAAGAAGTTTTACCTATGGCTATTTTGGCTTCAAAATATCTAGACAATATTCTAAATCAAACTGACCAACAAAACAACCTTTGGCAGTGTGTACCAAATTATATGATATGAATAATTTATTAAATACCATAAATTGTATAATGTAGAAATAAACATATTATTAAACTTGAATTAAAACATAAATGCAAATAAAAATAT